>VDFB02004934.1:0-63870 GCA_007258455.2 Sequoia sempervirens
TGTAGGTTTTCAACTACATCACCGTACACTAAATAAGACTAATAAACTAACATATTTTTGTTTGTTTGATATTTTTATAATAGAAATCTAAAATGTGCTTTAGGCTTACCTAAGAACATTTCACCTAATTCAACTATCTAACTAAGCAAAATATCAAGCTAGGAACAAAAACTTGAATAACTTGAAACATGAAATGAATTAAAAAAACTAGTTACAACATAATGAAGCAAAATAGATAAGGAACATGGAAATTGCCTTAGACAACTCTCTAGTTCGAACACTAGCACTCCTACACTATATTCCAACAATCATGTAGTCGTTCTTATCAAATGTTATCTCCTAAGATGATGGAAAATTTAAATATTTAGCCCAAACCTATTTTATATGTATACCAAAAGCAAGGGAATGTGATATAATATTATGAAAAATATGCAAAAAAGTACATAAACACTAAAAACCAATTTAAAGTGATTGTTTAAAACAAAATATTGAAATGAGAAAGGTATGAAAGAGAGGGTTAAAACCTTTGTGTGTTTGAAGTTCTTTAGGCACCTATCATAGGATAGAGAAAATTGGTGGGACTATATGGAAGCTTACCATGAATGGTCAAGCCCCTAGTTTAACCTTTCAACTTCACAAGTAGTCAATGAGATGAGGATAGATGGATTTTTGTGTGTGCTTAACCTATGTGTATCTACATCTAAGAGTAGCAAACTATAAAAATCTATAAGCATTAAAACTTTGCAGGTCTAAAAGTTCACATCTTACTGCATGTGTCAATAAATAGAAATGGGAGGTTAGGCCACAAGGTGCCAACAATAGGGAGTACCAAACAACTACAAAATCATAACAAACAGCAGATAAGAGCTAAGAAAAACACAATGAATGACAATCTTTAATACCTCTTGATCAAAAGAGTGAAAGGTGCAATGGCTATCATTGAAGAGATCCTCCTAGTGCATGTGGTTCACAACTCAACTCATGAAATGATTACACTTCAAGAGTGTCAATGTTCAGAAACTCACACTAGCTCAATGTATTGCAAAACTTAAGTTCAAAATGTTGGAAGAAAAATAGTGATGTAAAAATTCTCTAGAATTTGAATTTTGTATAGTGAAAAAAACTATTGGAAGGTGAAGAGGTATGCAAAGAGAAGTAGTTGTTGAGATTCACCAAATGGATCAAGCTTGATTAGTGACACCTACATTCTTAAGAAGTTGCAAGGTGCTTAACTTTGGCAAAGAGGAAATAGTCATCATACAGCTTAATGTTATCAAAGGGCCAGAAAGCAATCCCACACAAAAATGTGCATACCCACATTGTCATCCTAATGTGAAGCCAAAAAAGATATAGAATAGAAATAGACATCATACAAACACATAATATATACAAATATTCAAGGAAGGCTTGAGCACACGACATCACACTCATGTTATCACCAAGGGATGGAACAAAGACCAAGACAAGGCTAGATGAGCTTAAAAACATGCTAGAGGATGGATGCTAAAAATAAAATCAACTTGTAATGATAAAATTGCATGGTATGTGATTTTAACCTTACAATGTGTTATTAACAAACAAAATCCACATAGTTAACATCTTATCAAAAAGAAATCATAGGGTCATAAAATATTGCTTCCCAAAAGAGACTATCATCAAATTTTAAAAATGTCCACTCCTTTTCAATGTATGTTTTATCAATAGATTTTAAACAATATTTGAAAAATAAAAATGAAACTAATCTTACAACTCATTTGCAAAGTAGTTGCCAAAGGAAACCCTCAAAATCTAATGCCTTGAACATCAACTTTGCGCTTAATATGTCAAATGGGGGGTCGATTATAAGGAATGAGCTCTAGTAGGGTTTGGTGATTTTCCATTTTTGTTTGGCTTTTCTTGCATGCCCCTCACAATTTTCTAGGATTTTGATCTCTAGTTTCACCTCTAATGGCTCATGACATAAGGGATAGCGGTGTAAAGCTCACCTCCCCTCCCGCTCGTTTAGAGACACGATAGTTAGATCTAGATCCTCAATCTAGGAAAAGAAAAATGATCTAATAGCAATAGCAACAAGGAAAAAGAAGATGGCTTAAGCACACAATGGATCAAATTCTTACATGCCAACCCTTAAGAATTCTCCACTTTTTAATCTAACTTTAAAGAGGATCAAGTAAAATGTCTCTACCTTCCAGTGTAAGAGTTTGATCACCATAAAAATTGGAAAGTATTGGAGAATGAGCATTGGTCACATGCAAATGGTTATTTTATAGCCATTTTTTATGAATGAATATGACGAGGATGGGATTTTTGGAGGTGGACCATATTTCTTCAAAAATATGCCTATCTATTTATGAAGCACTGGCACATGGGATTCAATTCTTTAGAAAAAAAAAAAAGTGTGATAGTAGTAACAAGAGCAAAAAAAAAATGGCTAGAGCACACAATTCAAATTCTTGCATTCTAGCCTTTGAGGATTCCACTTATTAATCTAAATGTGGACTTTTGAAAGATGTCTCCACCTTCCAAGGTGAGAATTTGACCCATTGTTTCTTGGCATTCCAACTCTCCCTAGAAGAAATTTATGTCTAGACCAAAAGAATTGGAAGAATAAACGAGAATTTGAGCTTCAATCTTTCGTAAAGAGCTATTTTTTGGCCTTTTTTTCAAATGAATTTGACAAGAATAGGGTCTTGGGAGGTGGGCCTTATTTCTTCAAAGATGCAAGTCTATTTATGAAGCACTGGCACATGTGACTCAATTCTTCAAATCAAATCCTCAATAAAACTATTGGTTGGATACATATGTATGCCCTCCTAAAAAAAAAAATTGGTATTCTTATGTTTTTGAAGTGACTATCAAATCTTTGAGTGGTCATTGATATCTCTTGACCTTATCATGGTAAAGGCCTCTCAATTTATGCTTGCATTTGTGTAGAACTTGATCTAACCTCCCCAAATCCAAAAAGTATTACCCCAAAAACTAGAGATTTTGAGTAGTCTTAAGCCCTAGATTATGAAAGTGTACCCTTTAAATTCAAGGGATATCACAAATACGGCCATCTCATTCATGGATGTCCCATTTTTCTAAGGCCGGCCCAAAATGATAAAAATGAAGTTGGAGTAAAGATACAAGGGATTTCATCAAACCCAAAAAGGAGCAAACATTTAGAAACAAGAACCCAAGATCTACAAGTATCAAGGTCATGAAGGATGATCAAAATATTCCAACTAATGAGGAGGTATTAAAGGAAACCCAACTTCCGTTGAATGAGATAATGAATAATCAAGAAATGCTAATAAATTGAAATTTTAAAGGGAATTTGAAAAATAAATTGGAGGATCTTATGGATCTTTCTATAATGCAAATCCCTAAGAAAAATATGGGGAAAGTTATTCATCATTCTTCTATTTCTAAGGGAAGTACGATAAGAGTAAGGAATGTCAAATTCCTAGAATATTTTGGACTAAGTTCCAAGCAATTAAGCATTGTCCATTTACTTCCTCATAAGCGAAATGGAGTTTTTGAGAGCAACAAGGTTGGACATCCCAATAGATATGCAACCCCACAAAATGGGGATCTAGATAATGTTGTGGCTAGGCACCAATCTCTACTAGATGTCTCAACAAGCACCATAAAAATCCAATCATTATCAATGACATTGTTTTCATTTAACTTATGGAAGTTACTCCCCCTTCATGAAACTTGGCACCTTTTTGTAGAGTTTTTTGAGTTTTTTCTACAAGAACTAATTTGGATCATAAGGGCGTGTTCAAGCCCTTCATCACTTATGAAAGCTCTCTACATGCAAGCCTTGCATTCACATGCATGCATGCAATTGCTTCTGCATGCATACATTCACTGTGAATGCATGCATGGCTTTTTTATGCATGCTTTGATTCATGTATAGAGATAGGTCGCATGCCTCTAGAATTGTATGGGTGCCCTGAACATTTTCTAGATGGTTGGTTTAAAGCTAACTCTAAAGTTATTTGTCTTCCACATTGCACATCCACAATTTCTGCATGCAAGCCTGCTGTTTTAGGTAGTTGCTCAAGAAGGTAGTTTACCTTCTACTCCACCTGTACGTTTAGCTTTTATCACGTCATAATTTTGGGACTTGTTTCCTCTTTTTGAAAATACTTTTTTTAACTTTATCAAAAAAGACCATAACATCAATTTTGAAATATAGTCCAACAATGTTTGCCCTTGGGAAAATGATTGGGATAATTTGAAAAGAATTCCAAGATTGCAATCAATTGTTTAAAGTGTTTTGGACACCACTTGTGCCTTCACTGTGCTGAGGTTCCTTGTCCTCCCAAGAATTAGATGATGGTTGGATTATACCTATGGTTTGCTCTTGCTCACCCCATTGTCCATAGTAGGGATCACTTGATTGATGGATCAAGAATCTCAACAAACAGTTCAGTCCATCATCCTCCCAATTTCCCACACCTCCCCTAATCCTCGTCTTATTTTTTCCTGAATGGAATGAAGAAAGAGAGTGCAGCAAAAAGAAAGGGCTTCTAAACATTTCCAATATAATAATTTGCCCCAGGGATAGTCGAGTCCCCCCACTATAGAGAATAAGCAATATCCAAACTAGTGATAGGCTAGTATTCTATAGTGTCGTAGCCTATGGATTAATTGTAACCCACAACAAAGGCAAAGAAAAAAATGAGGAATACTCAGAGCTCAAGAATTAACTTCTGATTGTAAGAATTGAACAATATAGTGAAAAACGAAAGTTTATACATCTACATATTGTCACATACAACTAAAAGAACTGATGCAGCCAGGCCAAAGGACGTAAAAACTAAGCTTATTTCATAATATTAAGTGCAATCTAATCAATAAATGCATCATATTGAAACAAAAACTTAAAACAGGCAAACAAAGCTTAAAAAAACAATTAACATGAATATCCACAGCAAAGGAAAGCACAAGAAATTTGATTAGTTATCAATAATAAAATGAGCAGCTGAGAAAGGCCGAGGCAACAAACCACAGTTGGGTATTCCCTCAGCATGCTTTGAACCACAGAATATCCAAAAAACAACACTTCAAAAATGCAGTGAATTCACTAAAATAAACAAACCAGTTCAAGCATTTCCACACAATTTCAGTTCACTGTAATTTAAAAAATAATCACTTTACTAGTTAGATATCTTGCAATTACATCTATTGCAAATTTCCCAATTTGACCAAAGATACTTTTTAAATGAGAAAAACACATTTCTAGATAACCACTTGTGCTTTGATCATAAACCAATTCTTCTCTAGCTTTGAACTTCTACTGCTGATGATAATTCTTCTACAGGTGGGACACCTACATCCCCGATAGTTTTGCGCCAGCTGTGCTCTCTTGCCCCATCCTTGTCAACGATCTTGATGACAAAATTTGGAGGTGCAATAACCAATCTGGACTTAATTTCTGAGATGCATTTCTCAACCAATTCTAGGGAATCCTCCAGAGACATGCCTTTGTGATAATATTTATCCATCATCGAAAGAATAAAGTAAGCTCCTGTAGAAACAAAGAATAGCCCAATTACATTACCTTCAGAATAAAAGTTATATGAGGAATTGCAACATAGTTTATGCAATGAATGCAACCTTTATAAAGTAGGAAGTGCACAGAAACCAACCAAACTTGACACACAGCAGAATTCAGAAATTTCCAGGAACTTACCGTATCCAAATGCTGCTTTATCAACCTTGTGAAGGGTTGCAATGTAGTCAATGTAGTACAGTGAAGGACCAATGTCCTTGTCAAATCCAGCCAAAAGTAAATTCACAGAATATGGGTTCTGCATGCAACTAACTGTTATTAACAAGAGCCCACCATTTGAAAAGAATTGTTAAAGATGATTTTAAAACACAATAAAATTTAGCATCTATAAAGTTTGTGTTACAGAAGAAGTGCTGTTACACACTTCTCAATGCCAATTAAACACCCCCCAATCTAAGTGCTTGATCTGGTTTCTTAACAGAACCATAATGAAATTCACTGCTTAACAATAACATAAACATCAAGTGTCCTGTTTCTGCCCCAGATTTCTAGAGACCTGGCATTTTCCTGCAGACGGTAAATTTTCTTGTAGTGAAGCAGGTTAAATTTTGAAGTCACACCCAACCCAAAATAGTAGTAAGCATGAAAGAAAACTTTGAAACTTAGAACACGTAATAGTTTATGTAATGATGCCAGGCTCAAATGTAGAATGAAATTTGATTTTTTGCAACTCAGTGTTAGGAATCGAGCACATAAGCAAATAGAGCATATCATAAGTCATACATGGAATACCATTCAATCAGCTCAGATCATTATTGACGAGTGGAACCAAAAACAAAAATTAAATCTATTGGATCACCCCAACTGTAACAAATGACCAACTCTGATATGGGGATATGCACAATTATAGATCGATAGTCAATGAGCTAAAACACAAGCAGGAATACCTGCATCTACTGAATACACTTACTACACAAGACACAATGGTAAATCTTGAATCACGTAGTATGTTATTATATATTTACTGGGAATAGATCCGAACAGAAGGTAGACTGATTTCCACAATTCTATTGTCGAATGTTCACCCAGCTTAATCAACTAGAGCAACAAAGACATGACACACAAAATGATGGGCCCGCAGCAGAGCATATTCGGCTTATGGCTCCCCCAGTGGCGGATGAGGTGATTTGTGAATGAGCCGCTAGATGCGAACTTGTGATGATGAACTTGTGACTCCCGACTCCTCCTACCGAGTGGTGAGAGTGACGCGCACAGCCAAGCCACCTGATGCTTGTTAAACGATTCTTAACCAGTTCGATGACTCTTGCCCGGAATAGTTCCCGTATAGTGTCCATAGAATGAATACAGCCAGTGATCGGGTCTTGCGCAGGGTGAGTGGAAAAGCTGTGAAGGCTTCTTGCAATGGATGATGGCAACTCAGATGACGCCGAGGTGGTTCTCAGACTTGTACCGAATGAATTCTGCACTCTATCAATATTTCCACTATGCCGGAGTAACTCCCGTCTCTGTGCGTGTTGGAGAAGATCGCTGCTGTTGGTGGCAAGAGCTGAAGGCTACACAGCCACGATGTAATTCAGAAATCTCCCAATCGCTCCTCAGAAGAAATAGAGGCCTGTGAAATATGCAAATGAGAATGACACCAGGAATTGCCCAGTGAGGTTTTCATCCCACCCAGGTCAGCTGACAGGAGACTATGTCCCTGAAAGCCCAGAAGCTACACTCCAATTCAAATCCTGATATCCGATACCCAACATAGCTTAATGATCCAACATAAATACTCACTCGAGCCTCAAACAGGTCGGCCCAGGAGAAGAAAATATTTCAGCACCTCCCCAAAATGAGTCGGCCAAAAAGTTCATTTAAATTTAAATGTTATTTTATCAATAATTTAAATTTATTATATTATTACTATTATTTTTAATATTATATTATTATTTTTATATTAGCATTTAAAAATGCTTTATTTTTCCCACCAAAGGACATGACAGTTTTGAGAAAGTTGGAGAGGGGATCTATTGTAATTACTAACTGTTATTAACAAGAGCCCAGCATTTGAAAAAAATTGTTAAAGATGATTTTAAATCACAATAAAATTTAGCATCTACAAAGTTTGTGTTACAGAAGAAGTGCTGTTACACACTTCTCAATGCCAATTATCCACCCCCCATCTAAGTTCTTGATCTGGTTTCTTAACAGAACCATAATGAAATTCACTGCTTAACAAGAACATAAACATCAAGTGTCCTGTTTCTGCCCCAGATTTCTAGAGACCTGGCATTTTCCTGCAGACAGTAAATTTTCTTGTAGGGAAGCAGGTTAAATTTTGAAGTCACACCCAACCCAAAATCGTAGTTAGCATGAAAGAAAACTTTGAACCTTAGAACACGTAATAGTTTAGAGAAAGTCGGAGAGGGGATCTATTGCAATTTTTTATAGGTATACACCCCAAATGTTATATTGGGAACCCAGATATGCACCTTAAAGTTCATGTAGTCCCAATTACTCAAAAAAAATCAAACCACTTCAATTTTCCGTGGATTTGAATACAAATTTTCTCATCAAATTGATACACAGATCTAACTGCAAAGTTGCTAAGCCACAATTGTTTCTAAAAGGTATGTGAACAATTATTTACTTTGAAAATTCACTTGCAGGAACATGCTAAAATACCCAGCTGATCAAACCATTAACAACGAACCATAGAAAGCTAATCAATATTTTTAATGTTATTAATTAGCTTTCAAAATTTTGTGCAAATCATTACAATCCGCTTATGGATCCACGATGTTTACATACTTGATTGTCCAATTTCTCTGCACTCATTTAATGGCTATGGTGACACAACTCTACATGTCCTCATACCAAGAAGTTGGTCCATATTTCTTGTACCTTTAGGCTTTTGTTCCTTGTATCTATTTCTAATTGAACAGTTCAACTGGCTGACAAGTACAGCCAAATGTGAGTTGGTATCCTACAATTATTGCCTCTGATCAGTTCCACTGAACCTGGATCTAGGCTCACATAAAGCTGTCAACAATATCAAAATGTTATTCTCGCCCACATTGTTTAGACTTGCAGTTCACCAGTTCTGAGGTAACACATCTTACTTACAACATCACCTGAGCAGAACACTCTACTACTAGGTTTTTCAGGCTTTCACAAAATGTATCATTTTTTCATGAATCCTTCGGACTCTCTGAGATGTCTGGGGTTTTTTTTTACCCCGTACAGTTCAAGTGTTGGAAAAAGGCTAAGGGCAGAGTTGCATGGTCTTTTCTCAACTGCAACCAATTTCAAACTATATTAAAACAGGTAAAATTCCTTGATTAAAGCTGCTTGCTTAAAAAGTTGTCTAGCATTTAATCAAAATCCAGCCATTACAAAAAACTTTTATTCTTCTATGGTTTGCATAGAAGCTCTTTCATGCCCCTAAGAAAAATATCTCTCGTAACCATGGTGATAGTGCCCACTACTAAGGCCATATTGAACTCAGCATGCAACTTCTGTAATCTGACAATATGCAACAGATGCTTGGACTTGAATATCATTTAGCTACTTTTCCAGAATCTTCAAATCTAGATTTTCCAAACCATCATTGGCTAATTTTAGCCATCTTATAAGGTAAGTGGAGGTGGAAGAAAATGGGGGCAAAATCCAATTTTATTGATAAAAAACCTTCTAAGACAGATTCTGTATGGAGCTATTTTATGTATCATTCACTCAGTCATCACTCTTTGACCAGACTCTACCCCTAACTCTTAAGCAAGTTCCTTGTGCCATACTTATCTTCCTCTATGTTTGTGTTTTCTGCATACTGCTTCATCTCCATAATTTCACTTACTATTGTTAAATTTCAAGTTCTTGTATTTTACATACAGCATATCACATTAAAATCATCAGGAGACTCAGCAACCCCAGCAGACAAGAGCCAACAATTTTCAAAACAAGTTTTCCTACTGCAAATTCAATGCATCATCTCAAGTTGCTTTGGCCATTGCATATGATAATCATACCCTTTGGTCATCCATTGGTGGGACCTGCAGCTGTGGCAATTTTTGGACCGTCACTGTCAAATCTACCGACACAACTCAGAAGAAAATGACTTCCCTGTGAAATGTCAAATAATTTGGGTCAAAGTTAGATCCTTTGAACACTTCAGTTATCAATTTATTTTGCTTTGAGGGCAATTTCACAAGTTCCTATGACAAATTATATATTTCTAGATCCTCAAAATCTTGAGATGAAAACTTTTGATCTTCAAAATCCATTTCAAATGTCTGACAAGTTAACTCTCTTTAGGACTTGTACACAGTTTTTCCCAGAAGATCTTATTATCATTCTAACGGACTTTGAAAACCTCACATACACTAACTGGTACTTCTGTTCCAAAAGGAAGAGCTACTTTATCAGCAACCTGATTTGAGAAGGTGCTATAACAAGAAAAATTTCCTAATCCCATAGTCTCCATGCTTCAATTCTGGTCCAGGGGTATCATGAGATTGCCCTCATGTATCAACCTTCTCGGTTCTTCTTGTAATCATACTAACAATGTACAAAAAGATCAGTAAGTTCAGAAAGGTGAAAGATTTGTAAGTCCAGTAAGTCCAAAAAGGTTCAAAGCCAGCTAACAATATTATGCATAATCACAAAAAAATAGAGAAAAAAATGATATACAAAATAAAACTTCTATGCCTTACATTTACAATATATCAGCTTTTGATACATCACACAATCATATAAAATACTAGAGAGAGGTACATCACACAATCATCCAATTTTCAACACTTGTTTTATGTGCTTAGGCTTATGCACTTATGGGCATCATGCCTGAGTCTACTTAATCCCCAAATAAATGAAGCTAACAATCAGATATCACTAATAATTTTGTTGCAGGCACTCAGTCTCATCAATATGAATCAACCCTTGATGCACTCTATGCATTTGAACTGTTTGATCATCACATATAGGATGAAGGAAAAGGATATCATTCTGTAGAAGGATGTGAATAGCATGTAAGAGAAGAGCTTTTACAATCCCTTCATTTCCTCATTATCATCAATTGCAACCAATGGAATCTAGAAGTTGGAATTGTATGCATTGCTTCCATTCAGTACTGCATGCTCATTCATCACAACCATAACTGACGCTAAAGTTTGTAAGGATTCAAACAATGGCTCATGGTGAAATCCTCAAAGCCACCTTTCAAACTGGCATATCACTCAAGTGCAGGATTATACAAATATGGGCAGAGTACCATTCATAAGAGACAGATTTATCACCAACGCTATATGCTTAACACATCGCACCAAAAAAACAGACCTAAACACTATGTCAAACATAAGGAAAGAAAAGGGAGATAATTATTTTTGTTACATTATTCTTCTTTTGCAAAAAGGCTCACATATAAACTGATTTGTAAAAGCATGGGAAATGATTTGAAAAGAGATAGTAAAAGATCTACTTGAAAGTCCATTTTAGAGAAACCCATAAATATATCTGATTATCCCATAGGTCTTGTCAATTTTCTATAAATTACAGAGCTCTACCATTATAGTGCTCATACGTTCATACCATAATTGGCAGACTCGCCGAAAACTCGGCTAGTCAGCAAAAACTTGCTGTGTCAAAGGACTCGTGAATTTTTCTAATGTAAACTTGCCAGAAAAACTCGCCAAGTTTCTAGCGAAAACTCACCAAAATTTTGGTGAGTTTTTGCCAAAAACTTGGCGAGTCTATGGCAAAAACTCATGGGTGCAAGGATAAGTGGCTGCCGCATCAAAAAAGGCCTTCATAACAAAAAAATAAAACACTCTTAATTTGCTTTGCTCTACACAAAAACCATTCCCAACAGCAAACACACCATTTCCAGCATTTTTCCATCGAGGAGAGAAGATTGAAAGGGATCTCTTGGTGAATTCCGGAGGCAAATTTGAAGCACGGGTAGGTTTTTGGGCTTTTTTTTTTAAATCATTTTGCTTCATTTTGGCTGCAAAATGTTGCATCTAAGTAAAAAAAAAAATCATCATCATATGCTAAAAAGTAGGATTTTTGCATTTAAATTCCAAAAAATAAGATTCATCACTAATTTTTGTTAATTTTTTCTGATTTTTTTATTGTTTTCACTATTTTTCGTACCCAGCTTGTTTTTTTTATTTTCATCTTTTTTTCTTGACAAAAAATGTTTAGAATGTTTAAATTAAATTATTTTTTTACTGATTTAAACTCATTTATATTGATTCAAACCAAATTTAGGCTATTTTTAATGATTTATGTAAAATTTAGATTTTTTTATTAAAAAATTAATATTTTGTGCTTTCATTTTGTATGTGTAGGTTAAATACACAATATAATGGCGAATAGAAAAACTTTTGGTTTAGGTTCAGCCTCGGGCTTTGCCCTGTCGATGCTTGTGCCACCGTTTGATTTCAAGAACTCGTCCTGCAAGAGCTAGAAACCCTGCTTGGAAGTATGTCATGTGGGGACCGATGCCTAGATTGGTTATTTGCATTCGATGTAAGAAGCTACATCATGGAGGCATAAATCACCTCAAATACCATCTTGCAAGCATTACTCATCATAATGCCAAGCCTTGTCCTACGACCACAAAAGAGATAAAAAGACAAATGAATGCCCTACTTGCAACTGCTGATGAGAAAAAATTGCAAAGGGAAAGGACAAGGGCAGCCATAGCAACAAGCATAGTTGGTGGTCATGTTCATCGGCAAGTAGAATCAGATGAGAAAACATGTCCTGACATTGTGGGCTCTCTTCGTGGTCCACTCATTCAAGGCACATCGACCTCCAAGCCCTCCACTTCCTCTACTTCAAGTAGAGTGTCAGCGCCTACATCTTCATGCACGCCACACAATTTTTTTATACCCAAAGGCACACCTAAAGCACAACCATCATTGGAGGCTACAAGGTGGAATAGGGAGGTGCATGAACATACCGAAATGGCATGTGCTGATTTTTAGTATTTCAATAACATTCCTTTCAATCCAGGAAGTAGTCCTTATTGGGACAATTTGCTTACTGCATTGACAATTGCGGGAAAAAGCTACAAGGCACCTTCTCGCAAAGACTTGAGCGGGAGGTTAGTTAATTTGAATTTTACGCTAAGTTATAAGTTCAAAAAAATTATGTTGAATTTTGGGCTAAAATTATGTTCTTTAATCTAAATTAATTTATGTTGAATTTAAACTATTTTTTGTTTAAAAATTAAAATTTTGTACTTAATTTTACTTTGTACTTGTAGGTTGCTCGCAAATGCAACTGAAAGGGCAATGCAAGTAGTGGAAGAGCAAAAGAAAGAACGGAAAAAATATGGCTGCACCATTCTTTCAAATGGGTGGACGGATGGGAAAAACCACACCATCCTTAATTTTTTTATCACTTCAAAAGATGAAATTGTTCTTCTGAAATCGGTGGATGCCCCAAACAAAGTCAAAAATGTAGAAACGTTGTCTCTATTATTGGAGGAAGTCATGGAGGTGGGCATTGAAAATGTGGTGCAAATCATCATTGATAATGCAGCAACATATGTGGCAGTTGGGAGATTACTCCAAGACAAACATAGGACACTTTTTTTGGTCACCTTGTGCAACACATTGCCTTGACCTTCTTTTAGAGGACATAGGCAAACTTGATTGGGTGACACCAATTGTAGATGATGCAAGGAGCATCACAAATTTTATCTACAATCACCCTTGGGTTCTTAATTTGATGAGAGATCACACCAAGGGAAAGAGTTGGTAAGATTGGATGTTACAAGGTTTGCAACGGTTTTCCTAACGTTGCAAAGCATTATTGGTTCATTGATTGCTTTAAAACAAATATTTGTGAGTCAAGCATGGCTAGACTTATCTTATGCAAAGAAGCCTAAAGGAGAGAGAATGGTAAGCATAGTATTTGACCACTTTTTTGCACAAAGAGCTACAGAGGTCGTGAAGGTAACTTCAAAACTTTGAATTTAAATTCAAGTTGAATATATTATTTTTTAATGTCTTTCATTATAAATTTGTAACTTTAATCTTTTTGTATTTGTAATGTAGGTGTTGGAGCCCTTGGTTAGAGTTATTTGTTTGGTAGATGGTGATCAAAACCCAATGGGGCATATTTATGAGGCCATGGATAAGGCCACAGAGGCTATCAGAAATTATTACAAGGGGGACAGCCTCAAATTTGATCCCATATGGGAGATTATTGATAGGAGGTGGAACAATCAACTCCACCAACCCATCCATGCAGCAGGGTACTTCCTCAACCCTCATTTTTTCTACTCAAACACCTTTTCCGATCCTAATGGAGAGGTTATGGAGGGGCTCACAACATGCATTCAAAGGATGACACCCCAAGTTGAGGTGAGAGACCTCATTGTCCAAGAACTTATAGGGAAGGAAGCGGTAGGCTCTTTTCTTCAAAGCTAACTATTCAAGGAAGAACCACTCAAACGCCAAGTATAAAATTTGGAGTCTTTATTTCACTATTCACATGCATCTTATAATTTGATAAAATATGTTTTGAGTTTTGACTTTGATATCTAACTCTTCAATATTTTATTTTGCATTTGGTGGAAAAATTGGGGTGAAATTTACCAAATCTCCAAAGAATTGCCCTCCGCATATTATGCCAACCTTGTAGTGCATCCAGCTGTGAGCACAATTGGAGCTTGTATGAGGCCATTCACATGAAGAAGACGAACAAATTAGCTCAAAAGCACCTCAATGATCTTGTCTTTGTGCAATACAACCTTCAGTTGCGCACAAGAAGGGTGGAGGAAAAATCATAGGATCCTATTGATTTGGATGAGATAGATCCTTACAATGATTGGACAAGGCGGGATGAGCAGCCTCCATTGTTTACTGAGGATGAGATTCTTGATTTTGAGAGACGGGCATTGGAGGATGTGGGTGCAGCAGGAGATGTAGGGTTGGATGACATTGATGAGGATGAGGAGTCATTGCCATCTACTTCCAGGATAGAGGTCGAGCCTCAACCACTACCTTACATGCCAACCGAGGAGCCATAGCCTACTCCAAGGACTAGAACCTCTACCTCTCCCCTAGTTTTCAGTAGATTAGGGAAGAGGAAGGTGTAAAAATTTAAAATGTTGTATTTACTTTTAATTTTACTATTTTCATTTTCAGCTATCTATTGTATCAGGCTTTCAGCCATCAAGATTCCGCATGAGAATGTGATTTTGTACTCAATTTGCACTCAAATCAATCAAATTTAATAGAAAACACTTTTGTACTCATTTATGGACTCATTGAATACATCTTGTCATTGAATTTTGCAAAAAAATGTGTTTCTAAAGAAATTTAAGCAATTTTTTAAGTTGCCGAGTTTTACTCCAGTTTTTGCCAAGTTGATTTTTTTGGGTTTTGCACAATGGTTGAAAAGGATGCACAATCCCATATTAGCATATTGAGGACTAATTACAATGGTGAATTCACGTCAAAGGTGTTTGAAGACTATCTAAAGAAAAAAGGGATCAAGCATCATCTCACAATTCCTCACACTCGTCAACAAAATGAAGAAGTTGAAAGAATGAAAAAATATATGATGAATATGGTTTGGGTAATGTTGTATTTCAAAAGAGTAAACTTGTATTTATAGACAAGGGCAGCTCAAACAATAGTCTATCTCTGCAACAATTCACCTTTAGTAGCTCTTCAAACAAAAACTTAATATGAAATTTTGTGTGGTTGTCTTTCGTCAATACAACATCTTCAAGTTTTGGGATCCACCTACTATGCATTGAGTCCCAAGGAAAAAAGGAACATGTTGGACCACAAGAGTAAAAAATATACCCTTTAGAGATATTCTAAACCCTCTACAAATTGTCTGATGAGATAGACAAGAAATTTCTCATCATGAGAGATTTTTTTGTGAAACCACAAAGGACACAACCAACATTGATCGATAATTGAGTAGACTTGAAAAATTTGCAAAAATTTATGTTTTAAAGAGAATGATATGGAGATTCCAAACATTAAGTGGGGAGGGGAAGGGGAGAATATAGTTTGGAATATGTTGAATATGTTTTGCCCCGAATAATTAAACAAGAAACTCCTCCTCAGGAAGAAATAGAAACTTCATCTAAATATGAAAACTTGTTTCCAAAGCAATAGCCAAAAGATGAAGGAGCTTCAAATCAAGAAAATGAGGCACCAATTGTTCTACAAATAACATAAAAAAAGATGCCAAAATGGGCCACACAAACATTGAAAGGGACCAGACTTGATGAAGTTGAAAAAACAAAGCCCAACAACAACAACAAGAGTCCCTAGATAAGATTCAAGATAGGCTAGCAAAGCTTCCTTGGAAAGGCATTCAGAAGAAGAAATCAATATTGCTTTTGATTCAAAACCAACTTCCTTTAAACAACCTCAAAAGCTTGATGTGTGTTGAAAAGCAATAAAAATTGAATATGATACCTCGATCAAGAATGGAACTTAGGAGTTTGTTGATCCTCCACTCAATTCTAAACCCACAAATTGCAAGTGGGTTTTTCAAAACAAATCCTAAGCAGATGCTCACTTGACAAACTCAAAGCAAGGCCTATCGCAAAGCGATATGCTCAGAAAGAAGGGATAAACTATGAGGAGACCTTTGCACCTATAGTGAAATGGGCCTTCATTTAGATTTTGTTGGCTTTGACAGCACAAGATGAATGAAATATTCATTAGAAGGATGTGAAAACTGCTTTTCTCTATGGTGACCTCAATGGAACAATTTACATGACTTAGCCTGAATGTTTTGTAGTTGAAGGTCAAAAGCACAAAGTGTTTGAGTTGGTAAAATCATTGTATGGTTTGAAACAAACCCCATAAGCATGGTGTAATGCCCCATCCACAAAATTAAACTTCAATTGAAAACTCAGAAATATTATTAAGGCAGTTGGAAATGAGACCCATAAATAATCACCACAAGACAAGGAATAAGACAAAATCAAAATCAGCCTACCATGAGACAACAACAAAATAATCACAGACCTTTATCTTAGATGACACAAAAGACACCAAATGGAAAAGTAAAGAGCAGTGCTTAATTAATATTATGGAATTATAATTGAATAATTTATCAAAAGTTAAGGGGCATTATGAAGAGTTATGTCTATGAAGAAGAGAAGGTATATAAGAGAAATCAAAAGGGAGAAGGAAGCGTCTTGTTGAATACATTTTATATATCCAATTATTTCTCCTTGTCAAATGTAGACTGTGGTTCAGCAACCTGAGGACGAAACTCCTCAAGGTTTGAAATTAGAGGACAAAACCCCTCTAATTTCAATTGCTGAGTTAATGGACAGAAACCCTTGATTCAGGTAGATTTGGAGACAATTCAAAGACATTTTAGTGAAGATAGATAACTGCAGATTTGGGATAATTAACAGCAGATACAAAGGATAAGTTCCCTCTTTTCCAAAACATATTCTAAATACTATATCTGAATTAAAATAAACCGTTAAAACTGCAGTTTGTGAAGTTGATATCATATTTATAATTAATTGTGTAGATTCATGCAACAACTGAGAGGAAGTCACTAGGCAGCAGCAAAGAGGGTTCTTCAATATATTAGGGAAACTCAAAAATTTTGGGCTCAAATACTTCAAGGCAATAGATTTCAACCTAGTTGGATATTTGGCTTCTGACTATACAAGTGATTTTGAAGATGGGAAATCTTCTTCGGGTTTCTAGATGAATTAAATATCGATAGTTATCACTTGGTAATCAAAGAAGTAGTCAATGCCAACCCCTTCTTAAACAGAAGCAAAATATATAGCAGCTTTAGAAGAAACCAAGGAAATATTGTGGCTCAAAAGGGTTCTTGAGGATTTGCAGGTAAAACATATTTGATCAACCCACTCATGATCAACAACACATCTGCAATCAAAATGGCAAGAAATTTAGTATTTCACAAATGAACCAAACACATCAACACCAAAATCCATTTGATTTGGCATTATGTGAAAGAGAGCAAAGTCAAAATCAATCTATTGTCCAACTACAGATCAACTAGCAGATATCACAACAAAAGCACCTGGAATAGAAAAAATTGAGAAAATTGAAGGCATATTTGGTCTCACTATAACAACTGCAAATTATGGGGGATGTAATATTATGTAAATATTTCATAAATAATCTTTGGTTTCTTGTGGAATCTGAACAATCATCCTATAGATGAACTGAACAGTCAATCTTATTGATATATTTGTTCACTACTTCTCATTTTAATAATACAATTTTTGGGTTTGCACTTCATTTCATTTTTCAATTTTCATAGTCCAATTCCTGGCCTAACAAAAGAAAATGATACAGATAATGACCCAAAGCCTAATGAAGGATCATGTTAATGTTAGCAACATTCTTTGTAGGAACTTTGTAATATCCCCAAATATGGATAATAGAAAAATAACATTATTTCCAGAACTAGGGCACAGAAAATTCTGAAACTTAACTTGCATATAAAAATTTCAACAACATACCCCGATTTGCAATCAGATTAATGATCTGATTTTTCTGCTAAAAGAAATAAATTTCTGAGTATAAATGCACTTAGGAAAAGTACAAGAAATCCTTTTATTTCTGCCCAAAAAGTTCAGAAATGCATTACAATGATTTTTCTTCTATTTTTCTGAGATAAAACTAAAATGGGTAATGCAGATTTAAACATAAAATACCTCAGACCTGGACCAAACCCTAGCCATCTTCAAATATGGCGTCAACTCCCAAAATATATCAGCGCTGGGTCTGATTTTCTGTTGCCGTCCTCAAGAATGCTCAGAAATTCGAAGATATCATGCCATAGTTGAACCATATCTGAACCTTCAACTCTGAATTTCACCTCTAAATCAGCCTCCAAACTTGATAAACAATTGCAGCCCAGAAAAGATGATGTGCTAGGGTTTCACAAACCAAAGCTCTTTCACCGAAACACACTATTTTGACTAGGGGGAGCTCGTATGTCTCTCCGAAACCAGGGATACTCGAGGGTTTTAGACCTTAAGCCAAGTTGCAGCAGCAATAAACAGAAAACTCACAACATAATGAGCTCTAAAAGACCCCTAGAGAGTTTTATAATATCTCCCAAAGAGATGCATTAATCTCAACCCTTGATTCACCACCTGTTAATCCAATGCTCCACATTGAAACCCTAAAAACTGAATCGATAAGCTCCTAGAAAACCCACACCCCCTTTGCCTTTTTATCACATGGTTTTTAAAAGTCACTTAAAGTACATAAAAAGGTAACAACTTAAGCCTTTTGGCTAGGAGTCACTTAAGTTGCCTAAAAAGACATGCCCTCAACTTAAAATAACTTAAGTTCACTTAAGTTGTATAAAAAGACGTGCACACAACTTAAGAATAGAATTGAGAACAAGCCAAAGACTCCAATACTTACCCAATGATGGTCCAAGTCCTCTTCCTCTTGGGTAATCCAAGGAAAGGACAACCAATATGTTGTTAATCCTCATCGTTTGAGTTGGGGATACTACAATCCTCCCCACCCAAAGAATGCTTGTCCTCAAGCATTTGTAGACTAGGATGCTTAAGAATCTCCTCTCCTTCCCATGTTGCATCCTTTAAATGGAAGTTTTCCACTTGATGAGATATGCAGAAATTACTTTATTCCTCAACCTTTTCTCTCTTACTTGTAAAATTGTTTACGGAATGAGTACCAATTTACCTTCTTCATCCATGGGAGGCAATTCCATAGAAAGAGTCGCATGCTGTCCAAGAGCCTTTTTGAGGCATGACACATGGAAAACATTGTAAATTTTGCTTGTAGATGACAGCTCCAATTCATATGCTACTTCACCAATTCGTTTAATCACACCTCGAAAGGCCCATAAAACCTCGGTTTAAGCTTTTCCACACCACTTACTTACAATGAAGATTGTCTATAAGGTTGAAGACGCAGAAATACCATGTCTCCTACCTCAAACAACCTCTCAACTCTATGGCGATCAGCATATTTCTTCTGCTGTTCCTATGCAATCTTGGTTCTCTTTTGCCCACTCAGGAGCTTTTGGAGCTCTAGAATCAGAAAAAACCAAATCCACAAATGTAGAAGCTTCATAACCATGCAAAGCTTTGAAAGGTGTCATACTTATGCTCATATGATATGTAGCGTTGTAACAAAATTCTACCAAATGTAACCACTTTGCCCATGCTTTTTGCTGCCTCGAGACATAGTTCCTCAAGTAACCTTCAAGCCATTTTTTTACAATTTCAATTTGACCATCGTTTGTGGATGATAACTAGTGCTATGATCAAGTTTTGTTCCAGACAGCTTCATCAACTCTTGCCAAAAAGTGTTGATGAATATGTGATCTCTATCACTTACAATTCTCTTTGGCACACCATGAAGTAAATACTTGTTCAAAAAACAGACCAGCAACTTGTGGTGCTTTAAACTCAAAAGGCATTGGCATGAAATGAGCATATTTAGTGAGTCTATCCACCACAACAAAAACACAATCCTTACCATTGATCCTAGATAGCTCAGTAATGAAATCCATCGATATTTGTTCCCACTTTTGACTTGGAATAGGAAGTTGTTGTAACAGCCTTGCTGGGAAAGACGCTTCAGCCTTGTTTCTTTGGAACTCTATGCATTCATCACATGTTTGAGAACATCATCTTTCATACTTTTCCATGAAAATCTTTCATGAATGCACCTATATGTCTTCAAATAACCTGGATGACCAGCAAGCTGATTGTTATGGACAGCAACAAGAATCTTATGTTTGAGCTTACTTTCCGGTACTAAATAGATTATATCCTTATAATAGATGACGTCATTCAACACTTTATACCTTTCATCGTCGATTTTATCATCTAGAATATCACAAGCATGCTGATTTTTTGAATATTCTGCAAATATGTGATCCTTCCAAGAAGCTGAAATTTTTGAAAGTGAGCAAAATGAAGGGTTTCTAGATAATGCATCGGAAACAACATTATTTTTTCCCTTGACAAATTCAATGTCAAAATCATACCCTTGAAGTTTATTTACCCAACATTGTTGTCTCTCATTTAATCATTTTTTCTCCATGAAATACTTGAGGCTATTGATCAATTCTCACTATAAATTTGCTGCCCACAAGATATTGACTAAACCTTTCAAGTGCATGCATGATTGCCAACATTTCCTTGTCATATGTAGAGAACCTCCTTTCAACCTCGTTCAATTTTCGACTCTCATAAGCAATTGGATGCTTGTCTTGCATCAAAACAGCCCCAATACCAATACTAGATGCATCACATTCAAGCACAAAAGGTTTAGAGAAATCCGGTGAAGCCAAAACAGGACAAGTACTCATTACCTTCTTAAGATGATCCATGATTCTTTGAGTCTCAACTGTCCAAACAAAGGCATCCTTCTTGGTAAAACCTGTCAAACGAGCGGTTAATGAAGAAAACCCCTTCGCAAACCGTCTATAGTATGCGCATAGACCAATGAAGCCCCTCAATTGGGACACATTCTTTGGTAGTGGCCAATAAAGTATAGCTTGAATCTTCTCTCTATGTGTTTTCACTCCACCTTCCCCAATGACTTATCCCAAATATAATAGCTATCATACCGAACTCACACTTAGAGGCTTTCGCAAAAAGGGAGTTAGATGCTAAGATACTTAACACCTCATCAAGATGATGAATATGCTCCTCCCATGTCCTATTGTATACTAAGATGGCATCAAAGAAAACCAAGACAAATTTCCACAACTACTTGTTGAATACATAGTTCATGTAAGATTGAAAAGTAGTTGGGGCATTTGATAACCCAAAGGGCATCACTAAATACTTGAAATGTCCAAAGTGGCACCTGAAAGCTGTTTTGTGCACATCCTGCTCCCAAACCCGAATCTGATGGTATCCTGAACAAAGATCTATTTTGGAGAAAAAGATCACTCCATGTAGCTCATCCATCAACTCATCAATACTTGGAATAGGATACTTGTTCTTGATGGTCTTCTTATTTAGTGCACGATAATCAATGCACATCCTCATAATACCATTATTCACCAAGACAACAAAAGAAGCTAAGGGACTAGAACTAGGTCATATATATCTTGCATCTAGTAACTCCTGAATATTCTTCTCAATCTCATCCTTGAATTGTTTAGGATGACAATAGGGATCGGTAACAACTGGCTTACTATCCACAAGCTCAACAAATCCACAATATGGAGGTAGTCCATGCGGTAGATCTAAAAATACCACACTATGCTTGTCCAACAAGCTCTATATGTCAACATGATATCCACACTGTCCTATATCGGTAAACTTATCTAAAAAGAAACACCGTACTACCCACTCAGCAGCTAAATGCAGAAAAACTCTCTCCATCCTCCTAGCTGAAATAACTCTAGGAGCATTTGAAGATAAGCCCCATAATACCACCTTCTGACCACTTGCTATGAAACTCAATTGCATAGTCTTAAAATCCATGACATAAAGACTTATAGAATGCAACCACTAAATGCCAACACAACATTGGTATCCTCAATGTCAACCACATAAAAGTCATCAATAAGGGTGTAATTGCCCAAGCTCATACTCAACTGTGGAACACGATTAACACAATGCAACATCATGCCACTCACTGTCGACACTCATAAACTATCATGCTCCTCAACTTGCAAGCTCCGTTTCTCCACATAGGATGAATCAATGAAGTTGTGGGTAGCCCCACTATCAATCAGCACAACAACTCGTTGTCCTTGCATGACACCCTTTACTCTAAAGGCGCTAAAATGAGGAGTGGTAGTGAGGGTTGCAATCGCACCATCCATTTGGGCCAAATCATCCTAGTGCTCATTTGTGTCTATGTCCCCCTCCATCTGCTCATGTTGCTCATCAAGAACTTGTGTCTCTTCCAACTCATCATCACTAGGTTCCTCGGAAACCTCAATCCGATGGGCCTTGCCTCCACTTCTACACTTATGTCCAAGTGTCCAAGGCTCGTGATAATTAAAGCAAAGCCTCTTCCATCTCAACTCATCTCTTGAATCACGAGGTGCACCACCAACTAGTCTAGACATCTCACCTGTTGGTCTAGTATATTTTGGTTTCATGTCCTTCCTTTGCGGCAACCTTTGCGATAAGGTTCTCTATGGAAACTTGCTAGGAAACCTAGCCTGTGGTGTAGATAGCTCCATATTCCTTGCACGCTTAATAGCATCTTGCAAGGATGGCGGATCAAAAGCTTTGACCCAACCTCTGAGAAGTTCTGACAAACCCTCTATGAACCATGAAATCAATCTCCTCTCAGACATATCAAAAACTATTATTGACAACCGCAGAAATTTTGAAATGTATGCATCAAGTGTCCCAACCTGTCTCAACTGAGCCAATTCTCTAGAGTGTGCCTCTAAATCCTTGCGGTCAAACCATTGTATTAATGTAATGCAAAACCGATCATAAGAGACTATCACACCATGACCTCGTGTCACTAAACCATGATACCACCACTCATGTGTAGCTCCTTCAAAGTGAAGGGTAGCAAATTTGATGGCCTCAATCTCCTCCATCTGATTCAAGGCAAGGTAAGTATCCAATTTTTGAATCCAAGCCCTAGTTGTAATCTTGGATGATTCATCAAAACTCGGCAAGGATAGACGTCCCAACCTTTTCTCCAACCCATAATTCTACTTCCCTTGATTCCAGTGTTTTTTGCTTTGGCTTGGTGTGTTTGGTGACCTCCAAGTAATCTCTAAATGAGATGGCTGATTGAAAATCTGCCCCCAAAGCTTGATACTTAGCCAAAATTTCAGCATCCTCATTGTCCTCCATAGGTTCCTCTTGCGTAAGCTCATCCTCATGTATAAATGTAGGCATGAAGGGTCTAGATTGTGATGAACCTGAAGGTTTGCTGGTAAAGTGTTCATTGTTTTCTGCAGCTTTGCTATTGTCCCCTCTTTCCACATGCACCATGTTTCTTCCATTTGTTGTTTTGTGAGCCATCCAACTTAAATACAGATTGGTGTTTTGTAACTGTCTTAGCATTTCTGCAAACATATGTTTTAACCCCTCTTCACTTGATCATGGTTGTCGATCGCTGCCGGCCATTATTCTATTTTTCCAGGTTATGACCACCTTTTCCACGCATACAACCAACCCAAACGGGCTGCCATGTCTTGTAGCTCCGATACCAATGTAATATCCCTAAATAGGGATAATAGAAAAATAACAGTATTTACAGAACTAGGGCACAGAAAATTATGAAACTTAATTTGCATATAAAAATTTTAACAACATACCCAGATTTGCAATCAGATTAATGATCTGGTTTTTCTGCTAAAAGAAATAAATTTCTGAGTATTATTGAACTTAGGAAAAATACCATGAAACCCTTTTATTTCTGCCCAGAAAGTGCAGAAATGCATTACAATGATTTTTCTTCTATTTTTCTGAGATAAAACTGAAATGGGTATGCAGATTTAAACAGAAAATACCTCAGACTTGGACCAAACCCTAGCCATCTTCAAATATGGCATCAACTCCCAAAATAAATCAGCGCTAGGTCTGATTTTTTGTTGCATCATTTGAAATCACATTAATCATTTGTGAAAAGAAATTTGCAAATAGAAAATGAAAAACAGCGATAGATTTGAAGGACCTACAACTAGTGTTTAAGCCATTTTTTGTATGATTAAACCCATGTCTTGGATTTTTCAAGCCGTGGCAGCGTGAGTTTCCAGTGGCTAAGGTTTTCAAACATTTAGCCTGTGGTTAGGGTTTTTCTTATCACTGCTACAATAGAAAGTCATTGCTAGGGTTTCTTCCAATGAAGCAAAGGTTTGCCAATAGTGGCAAACCAGCAACCTAGGGTTTGCAAACGTAACCAAGGGTCTGAAAAAAGGTTTTTTTTTTTTTTTAATTTAGTACTTCATATTATTTCCAGATTTGAAGAGTTTGTTTTACGAAAAATATTTTAATGGCATCGCCTAGTCTTCATTTTGATGATAGGTTGGATGAAGCGTTAAATTTCTTGCCTTGGAAGGTCAAGGTGACCTTTTTACTAGAGGAAAATCATCTCTAGGAAATTGTAAGGGATGAAGTGACTTCACCTATGGATCTGCAGGTTTTGGTAGTTCAGAAATATAAGGAAATTAAAACCAAGTGGATGATTATAGATGCAATGAACGATAATTTAAATCCTCAATTGTTTGAGACAAAAACAACCAAGGAGATGTTTAATGCTCTACCTAGTCTTTTCTATAGTGAAAACTATTAAATTAATATTTAGATAATTTATTAATGGTCAATATTGTAATATATTAAATTAGATTAGATTATTTGTATTATTTTATTTGCTTTAGTTTCTAAAAGAAACTTTGCATTGTAAAATCTATAAAGAGCCTTTGCCTCTTTCATTTGGATTATTAAGATTTTACCATTTCATGGTATCAGAGCGGGTCGAGCGGGAAACTGTCTTTTTTAAATTTTTCTAGTGCTCTTCTTCTTTCAGTACGGCCACATCTCTCTGGGCTCTGCTCATTAGCATGTGATCTTTTTTCTTGTCTGAGTTGCTCTTTCCAAAATCACATCTCTCCTTTCTGCAAAGATCGCAACCTGGATTTTGTAGGTTTCTTGAGCGCGACCAAGGGTTTTTTGGCAATTTGTTTTGATAGTTTTTTTTTAGTGCAAGAAGGTTTGTGTTCTCCTTAATTCAAAGGGCCTCTAAGTGGAAAAATCCTACGGGACTTTTCTCTAATTGAGCACATTTCCTTGTTCTTTGCCTCTGCTCGTGATTTCCTGTCTTTCTGGGTGGATTTTCTTCAGTTTCTGATCGTGCAACCTCTTGCCTTTCCTTGGCGCGTGACTTTTTTGAGTTTTGACGCAAAATTTTCTGCTTTTTGTGTTTGTTATTGTCAGATCTGTCTACTTCAAATCACATTTTCTAACTAGTTTCTCCTGTGCTCGTGACCTCTGATTTTGGTCGTCTAGTTTTGCATTTCGCCCAGGGTTTTTGTTAAAACCTCTTTGGTTGGCGATCTTTGGTGAAGGGTTTCCTTGATCATCACTTTCCAGTCTGTGGTTGCGATTTGTGTGTGTTTTGTCAACATTTTCATTGTTTGAAGACTTGTGAAAAATGCCCTCTTTGTATCACATTATGCTAGAGGGCATTCAAAAATTCAACGATCGCAACTACAACACCTGGAAGTAGTGTATGATGACCATATTTGAGTATTGATGTCTTGACCAGATTATTTTGGGCACCACTACACGCCCTACAACAACAGGCAAAGATCAACAAAAATTTGATGAGAAAAATCAAGAAGTTGTGATGCTTATTAAATTGTCAGTCACTAATGACCAACTGCCTCAAGTGTCGTATGGTAAAACAGCTAAAGAAATCTAGGATCTTCATGAAACATCCGACAAGAGCCAAGCATTCTTTCTGAAGAATATGTTCTCCATCATGATGGATGACAAGAAAACTCTACAAGCGCACTTGACAAAAATCAAGGACATTCATGATCAACTAGAGGCTATTGGTCAGAAGATGGAGGAGGAAGATATGGTAGTCATCACTCTGAAGAGTCTACCAAAGTCTTATGAGCACTTTGCTGAGACGCTCAACATTACCTCAACTAATGTTGACTTGACGTTTCTAGACCTTTGCACCAAACTTCTGTAGCAGAATCGATGGAGACAACAGTTCGGCAGTGGTGCTAGTTCTTCCTCCACATAACAGGCATTTCCTACCAAGGCATTTCAGAAGAATAATGGCAAGAATCAGCCCTCTCAGCAGCCCAGCCAAGCTCAATCCCAGGAATCTTCCAAAAAGAAGAACATTCAATGCAACTATTGCCATAAGTATGGCCACACGAAGAAAGATTGCAGGAAACGCTTGGCTTCTTAATAGTCCAAGCAAGGAGAGTCTAACCCTAAAGCCCATGTTGCAGAGCACACTGAGCAAGAGTCTATGTTCTATGCCTTTATGGCCAAGCATCCAGCAGATCATGTTAAATCCTTTGTCTGGTATATTGATTCAGGTGCATCTCGACATTTCACTCATCGTCGAAATTGGTTCATTGAGTACATGCCATTCAGAGATTTTGACATCTTTGGAGGTGAAGAGTATACTCTGTTGTCAGAAAGGGCAACACGCAGATTCAGTCTGGAGGGAGAAATCTAATCTTTCTCGATGTATACTTTGTACCTGGAATGGAGCTAAATTTACTTTCAGTTAGTTAGATCATGCATCACTCTCCTCAAATAGATATTATTTTTAGCATGCATACACGTAGCATTGTTGATAGAGAGACCCACACTACAGTTGTTCAGGGACTTGAGGATCATGATCTATATCATAGTTCGCGGACTCAGGAGTCCGTTGGTGAGCCAAGTCGACTCGCCACGGACTCGAGAGTCGAGTCCAGGAGAGTCCTGGGTCAGGACTCAAAGTTGTTAATGTTTTCTCGAGAGTCCCAACCCAGGACTCTCCTACGCGGCTGGGAGTGAAAAAGGGTTAAAAACCCATGTTCTTTTTTTACTTTTTGTTTCATTTTAACACTCGAAGTTGTTGATGTTTTCTTCTTTTTTACATGATTACATGTAAACATTTATAAACTTATGATGTTGTTATACATTGAAACTATGAGTATTTGATGACTATGAATGATTAAATTTCAATTACTGAGTGTTTGATCATATGACGTGTAATATTTGAATTATGAGTGTTTGATAATCAAATTAGGATCTTATGTTCTCTAAATGCATTAATTTGTTCTTTTTTTTTGTAAAACTACGATTTTTTATTTTTTTTGCCGAGTCTTTTCTCGAGTCCATGCCGAGTCCCGAGTCCGAGTCATATTTTTGGGCTGCCAATTTCGTGGCGAGTCTGAGTTTTCCAACTATGATCTGTATAGACTTGTTGATTCTGGTGATTCTCAAGAGCATGATGTGGCAACCAGGAGCACTTCCATCAACAACCTCTAGCATTAGCGTCATGGGCACCTAAATATGCATTATCTCTCTCAGCTATCTAGAGATAATCTGGTTGGTGGTCTACCTACAATTCAGACTCAAAATCATGGCATATGTGAAGCTTGTCAAGCTAGAAAGCAACATCAGACTCCATTCTCAGATGGTGACACATGGAGAGCTTCCAAGGTATTACAGTTGGTTCATGTTGATGTATGTGGACCAATGAACACTCTTTCAATTACTGGTTGCAGGTATTTTCTGTTATTTGTTGATGATTTTAACAAAAGAATGTGGGTGTATTTTCTTAAAAACAAATCAAAGGTGTTCGATATATTTCAGCAATTTAAGGCCTTAATTGAGAAAGAGTCAGGCTCTCAAATAGTCACTCTTAGGTCTAATAATGGGGGGAGTTTTGTTCTTCTGACTTCTCCATTTTTTGTGCCGCACATGGCATTAAGCATCGACTTACCACACCTTACACCCCTCAACAGAATGGTCTCGTTGAACGTAGGAATTGCACCATTATTGAAATGGCTCATTCTATGTTGGAGCATAGAAGTGTCCCTAAAATATTATGGGCTGAAGCAGTTTACACTGTTGTCTATCTTCTGAACCGATCTCCTACTTTTGCCATTAAAAAGATGACTCCTGAAGAAGCCTCGTCTGCACGCAAGCCTGAGATCAGCCACCTAAAAGTTTTTGGCTCTACTACTCATGCGTGGATTCCAGATGAAAAGCGCACTAAGTTGGATTCCAAAAGCCAGAAACTCATGTTCATTGGTTCCAGTGAGAATCATAAGGCACATAGGTTGATTGATGTACATACAGATCATCTTATCCTCAGTCGTGATGTTGTGGTTGATGAAACTACTGGACCCTTCTATTTGTCTTCTCCTTCTATGAGCCCTGAGGACCAGTCTCTAAAGACTTATGATTTGGGTGTTTGTCTTCACCTAGCTCCACTTGATGGGAGGGATACAGTAGTTGTGCAGGCACCTCAGCAGAATGTTCCACCACCCAACCCTCCTCAAGACAATTTGAATCCCAATCCAGCTGATTTTGTTCCACCTGTTTTAGATATTTGTACTTCTACTCTCTAGCTGAAATGGTATGCTAAAACCATAAGCGTCTTCATGATGATGAATTGATTGAGGGTAGATCTGCTTGGAAAAAGAGCAAGCAGCAAAATATAGTTAATTTTGCTCTTATGGCCAACCTTCACATCTCTAAGCCTCAAACATATTCAAAGGCTAAAGGCATTCTTGAGTGGGAACAGGCTATGGAAGCTAAACATCATAGTCTTCTGAAGAATAACACTCGGGTCCTTTCTAATCTTCCACCTAGGAAGAAGCCCATTGGCTGCAAATGGGTGTATAAAGTTAAGTACAAGGCTGACAAAACTCTAGATAAGTATAAGATTCGGTTAGTAGCCAAAGGGTTCTCACAAACAGAGGACATTCATTATGAGGAGACTTTTGCTCCCATAGCCAAAATGAGTACTATTCAGCTTGTCCTCGCTATTTCAGCCTAGTTTGGATGGAAAGTTCATCAAATGGATGTCAAGAGTGCATTCCTCAATGGTGATTTACAAGAAGAAGTCTATATGACACAACCACCTAGTTTCAAGATTGCTAATAAAGAACACCAAGTATGCAAACTAGTGAAAGCACTCTATGGCCTTAAATAAGCTCCACAGGCATGGTACCTGAAAATGGATAAGTACCTCATTGATCATGGTTTTCAAAGGAGTCCTAATTCTAATTTGTAAGTCAAGCAGTCAGGTGATGATATTCTTTTGCTTGTTGTCTATGTTGATGACCTGATCATTACGAGCAACTCAAAACATTTGATTGAGGAGATAAAACATAATCTCTATCAATCATTTGGCATGACAGATTTGGGACTTCTTCATTATTGTTTAGGTGTTGAGGTTTGGCAGACCGATGGTAGCATCTTTATCTCTCAGTCCAACTATGCCCGCAATCTACTTGATAAGTTCAGGATGAATGATTGCAAACTTGCATCTACCCCTATGGAGAAAGACCTAAAATTATCAGCAAAATCAGCTTCACCTTTGCAAAATGAATCAGCATTCAGGCAACTAGTAGGCAGTCTCATTTATCTCACTGCTACTAGACCTGATCTCAGTTTTGCTGTGAGCTATATCTCTCACTTCATGACAGCTCCTAAAGCTAACATTGTGTTGCAGTAAAGCGTTTGCTGAGATATTTGAAAGGAACTTCCAATTTTGGCATTCTATATGGCAGGTGCAAAGATCCTAAGCTGATTGGCTTTACAGACTCAGATTGGGCAAGTTTTGTGGATGATAGGAAGTCTACTTCCGAGTATGTTTTCAATTTGGGTACAAGTGCAGTTACATGGACTAGCAAGAAGCAGCAGGCAGTGGCTCTTTCCTTGACTGAAGTTGAATATCGAGGAACTGTTAAAGCAGCTTGTAAGGCAATTTGGCTTCACCAGATGCTTTCTGACTTGTGACTATCTCAAGCAGGGCCTTCCCCCTTGTACTATGATAATCAAGGGGTGTTCAAACTTGCCAAAAATCCAATCTTCCATGAAAGGACCAAGCATGTTGAACTTCACTGTCATTTCATCCGCCAGCTTGTCGAAGATGGATCAGTTGTCTTGCAGTATGTTCCAACTGAGGATTGGACTACAAATATTCTCACCAAGTCTTTGAGCTTAGATAAGTTTGTCAAATTTAGGGGGCATCTTGGTGTATTTGATAGATTGACCATTAAGGGAGGGTATTAAACTAATATTTAGATAATTTATTAATGGCCAATATTGTAATATATTAAATTAGATTAGATTATTTCTATTATTTTATTTGCTCTAGTTTCTTAAACTTTGCATTGTAAAATCTATAAAGAGCCTTCACCTATTTCATTTGAATTATTAAGATTTTACCATTTCAAAACATTAACAAGAAATTGATATTAAGAAAAAAACTCAAATCCACAGAGATGTCTAGTATGGATACTATTACCAGTTACCTGATGAAGGTCTCTCAACTTTGTGACCAACTTGCAGCAGTCGGGGAGAAGGTTGAAAATGCAGAACTTGTGAATTTGCATTGAGTGGATTCAAGTCTTAGTGGCATGCTTTTGTTCAAGGCATTTATGCCAAGGAAAAGCTTCCTTCTTTTGAGAGACTATGGGATGATTCTATTCAAGAGGAAACTCAGATGGAGTCAAAAACAAGCAAGAAAGGTGGTGATGAGAACTTTGCTCTCATTAGACAGCAAAAGGGAAATAAAGGAAAAGGAAAGGATGAGGATTCATCCTCATAGTCAAGGAAAAGGAATTGAGTAAAATCAAGTGTGATAGTTGTCATAAATTTGGTCATTGTGCTTCAAAGTGTCCAGACAAGAAGAAGAACCAAGGAAAGCACATCAGCATGAAGTAGCAACCTCTACAGAAACTCAAATAAATGAGTTTGCTACCAAGTTTGAAAGAGATTTCTCAATGGTTTCTTGTCTTTTTACCAGCACAATTTCAAATGATGCTTGGATTGTGGACTGTGGTGCCTCTAGGCATATGACATCACCTCAATAGTGTTTTACCAAACTAGAAGAACACAATTTTGAAGTTTAGGTTGAGCTTGGTAATGATGCCAAGTATCCAATAGCAAGAGTTGGTACAATTACTTTTTTGGTTATAGTCAAGTAACTCTTTGGAGTTTGACGATGTTTTGATTGTTCTTGGACTCAGGAGAAAATTGCTTTCAATTTCGATAATGTAAGGGCTTTGCAGTCGAATTCAAGGATCACCAAGTTCTTATCAAGCCAAGGGAATCTAGCCCAAATATAGCACAAGTTATAGGGGTTAGAGAAAGCGAAAACTTTAGGTTACAGGGTGAACTAGTTGCAGTTTTAGTTCATAAGAGTGATAATTTGTGTGAGTTATGGCATAAGAGGATGCAACATCTACATCATGCAATGTTACCTATTTTGAGGGAGATTGTCACGTAACTTCCAAAGTTCAGCATTGAACAACAGGGAGTTTGTGGAGGATGCACACTTTGCAAGCATGTCAAGGATGCTTTCCCAAGAAGCGAGCATAGGTCTAAAGGGATTTTAGACTTAATGCATTTGAATGTGTGTGGACCAATGTCAATACGATCAATTGTTGGAAGCATGTATTATGTTTCCTTCATTGATGATTTCTCTCACAAGACATGGATCTATTTCTTAAAGACCAAGGATGAGGTCTTTAGCAGGTTTAAAGAGTTCAAAGTTCTAGTTGAGAGCAAAACAGGAAAGAAGATCAAAGTCTCCAAATCAATCAATGGGGGAGAGTATATGTCATGCCCCTGCCATAATTCACAAACCCACCGTAGCCTGTCCTAATCCAATAATAATTGCTGACCGGGGAGCCCCCACAGCCTGTCCTAGATTCATAATAATCACTGGCCAAGGAAATAAGGAAAGCAGCAACCAAGATGGAAAGTGATGACTCTTCAAGGGGATCCAATGGGAATTAATTAAGGAAAAGCATCAGAAAATAAATAAGTAATAATTAAAAGAAAGGAGGCAGCGCTTGGTTGGGAAAGGTGTGTCTCTTGTTAATGGATGTGACTCTCCCCACCATGCAAGATATAAAAGGGGAAACAAATGAGTTGGAAGAGGCATCAAGTGATGAATGGAAATCCAATCTGGATAAGAAGGCAGTAAGAAATTAGAATTATAAAGCAGGGATGATTTGAACTATAAGGCAGTAAGATACAACAAACTTAATATTTCTGCAGTAGTTGGTATGCCACATATTTGAATCCAATATTTATTAGTTTGTGAATTTAGTAAAGAATATATCTATTTATTTAATTAACTTGATAATTCATCAAGAATCTTAGGATTAGTAATTATTCATTTAATTTTCATATAGCAGTCATATTAGGAATTGGCAAGGAAACATAATAGGGAGATGCAAGAGAACGGGTTCCTGCAATTAAGCAGACCCCCCATTTAGTTGGATTGCTTGTGGGCCAAGGGGTCAGATTGACTTGGTTGGTTGTTCGGCGCTCTTGGGCTTAGTTGTGGAGGACAGTCTCCTGAAGCCCCATTGTGCTTTTCCCCTCAAGTTCCTAATATGATTGGCTATAGTGTGCATGTTACATTATCATTTTGTTTGATGATTATTTTCCTAAATTCATTTGCTATTGTGTAATTTAGTGAAAGAATACTCTTGTAAATAAATTGTATTATTGGATTTGATAATTTTGGGCAAAAACTAGGTACTCCCTCAACAAAGGACATTACATATTATGTGCAGAACCTAAACCAAGATTCATATCTTATAAAGGGCATTTCAATTGGTAAATTTACAATCTTAAATGTATTAAATTTCTTATTTTGGATTCTAATTGTGCTTTTAGGGTAAAATCTAGGAATATCCCAAGTAGGGGGCATTACAATATACCTCCAAGGAGTTTGAAGATTTTCGCAAGGAGGCAGGATAAAGAGGGAGTTGACAGTTCTGTACAAACCACAACAAAATGGGGTTGCAAAATGTAAGAATCAATCGTAGGGGCTATTAAAGCCATGATTCATGACCTAGACTTGCCAATGTTTCTTTCAACAAAAGCATGTCTTACAACGATCTACATCCAAAACAAGTGTCCTCACAAGATTTTGGAAGATAAGTCACCAAAGGAGGCATTAATTGGTGTGAAGCTAGAGGTGAGTCATTTATGCATCTTTGGTTGTCCAACATATTTCCATATGCCTATAGAGAAGAGGACAAAGTTGGAAACTTCCAACAAGAAGGCTTTATTTGTAGGTTACAATGAGACTTCAAAAGCCTACAAAGTCTATATTCCAAAGCTAAGCAAAGTTGTAGTCAATAGGGATGTCAAGTTTGAGGAAGACTTTGCATCCAAAAATTCTCAAGAATTCATTTCAATAACAAAAGATGAGTAGGAAGCTCCAAAGGTTGTAACTCCAAAGATTCCAATTGTTTCTAGTTCAAGATAGCAACCTTCAGGTGAGGAAGGAGAAACTTCAGCCCCTTCTTCTTCTTTCATTAGGATACCTCAATGGTTCAAACAAACATTGAGGGATGCTCGAGAGCATGTTGAGGCTCCTAGGATCATATTTAGGGAGAGTAGGCCTCCAAAGACGTTTCCTAACTACATAACATTGATAAGTAACATCATTGAGTCTTCCAACCTTCAAGAAGCAACAAACCGACAATTACCTAATATTCTGACCAAGCCCTTAGCAAAAGTGAAGTTTGAAACACACAGAGACAACCTTAGATTAATGCAAAATTAGGTCTATTTTCAAACAAATCTCTCAAAACCCAGCTACACCGCTGCCCTAAAAGACAAAGACCTCTCAATTCTCACGAGCAACTTTCAAAACCCACTCAGACCTTCTAGACTGCCAACAAATAGCCACATTCATCAGATTTTAAGACTCCAAATCCTCTTTATAACGCTGAACCAGCAAACCCTTAGTTTCCTTCAATTTGGCTAGGGTTTATTCAAACTCATGGTTTCCCAACACATACAATCTTGAATTTGCCTCCAACACCCTTAAATCAGTCTTCCTACACTCCAAATACCATCTCATAGTCTCCCCTCAAAGTATTTCTTCAAACTCCCACTCAAAACCTCATTTTCCATTCACTAATACACAACAAAACCCCAGGACAGTCATAGATCTTCCCCAAAACTCATCATATTGAACAATTCCTACCTTCTACCATCCTAAATCTATCTTCCTATGCCCATTCCACGTAGTTACAGGGGTTACAGTATGTGGAATGGGCTCACTCCATGATTAGGGCTTCAAAACTTGTGAATCACTCCTACAGGCCTGTCAGCAAAAGATTGCTCTAAAAACAACACTAATTCAATGCTCTGCCCTCAAAACAGATTCAAAACAATGTTAAGACAGATATTCAACAATTCCCAAAGTTGTGTGAACAAAAGCCTGTTGTACAGTCACATACAAGTGACTGAAAGTCAGATTTCAATGTAAAATACAGAAATTCAATCAGAACAGGGGGTTTCTGTTTTGTACTTTCTTCTCAATTTGTTCAACAACCATATACAACGAGGAACAACAAGTTTTTTAAACATTTCTCCCATGTAACTTCCCTCCAAAACCGACTAACTACCTTACAACTTCCATGTGACCTTTGAGTTCCCTGAATTTTGCCTTTTTGCAATACAATATTGACAACCTTTGTCATTTTTGGCAATTTTGTATTTTTTTGAACCCCCAAACCTTCTAAACACCTCTAAGATGACCTAATACACTATTTAATAATCAAATATGACCTTATTTACCATATTCCATGGCTTGACTCACTAAACCCCTTAAAAACCCATATTTACATGTTTTTGCTCTTTTGAGCATTATTGACATCATACCATCATTGCTTTACAAAAATAAGCACTAAATACAATTCTAATGGTCTTTTTAGACCTTATTGACTCATTGCATGACCTTAAACTCCTAACTCGACCTATGAAAGATGTTGATTAAATTCAAAAGAAACCAATAGGGGGCTCCTGCACCATTGTGTTCATTTCCAGAGTTTGAATTTCAATGTTTTGTGTAATTAATTTAATGTTTGAAGCATTAGAAAACTAGTTACTATTGGAAATTCAATAGAATTTTGATTCTTTAGATGATTCCTCCTTTATCACCTTTTCCAGTTGTCCTCTCAAGATATCTACTGAGTTGCTTGAGTCTTTTTCATCATAAAACTTGTATGGAATCTTATCAATGAATTCACAAAAATCATGCAAGGTATTTTGGGCTGAAGCATAAGCCTCCTTGAATTTATATTTTCCTCCTTTTAAGATTTTAATTTTGTATCTATAAGCCTGTTTCCAGTCTGTATGCAAATGGAGATCATTCCCATCAATAACTTCTTCTAAGGTTAGACTGTTGAAATCAACTACTGCCATCTCCAACATTTCCTCTATATAGCTGGGCATGATCTGAAGGACTGCTTGGCTTGAAGAGTTTCTAATTTCCCTGGTATCTTGATTATAGAAAATTGCACAAGTCATGACAAGCTCCAAGGGTTGAACAAAAATGGGAAAAGCAGTTGCCAATGTTGAACAGTAATAGCACGAAGTGCAAATATGTAACTAATCTTGAACAATCCAAAAAGTGAGAAGATACTGATTACAAGCCTAAAAGATGAAAAACCTCACAAAACTTGATAAATCAAATCTTATGAGCTCAATTCATACCATGAAAATCAATTCATAACGAAATATTAAATTAGAAAATAAAACAATTTGAGTATTGCCTATTATGCAATTTGTTGCAAAAATATTAAGAATATGAGGTAAGCGGCAAATTTATAACTTGGATATAAGAAGCCTGTCTCTTGTGGGATATACGACGGAGGTTATTCCACAAGGGAAATTTATAGAATAAAAACAAAACCAAACATACAAGAATAACACCTTTCTCAGAGCAGTGGCCAGCTCGCCCCTGGTAAAGTTGGCCGCAGCAGCCGTAGTGAGCGGAATGCCATTGCGAAATTGATACAGATGAACATTCTTCTGAATGTATTCCGTGAATTGCACTCTGTAAATCACAGTTAGAAATACAGGCTACTAATCCCACGTAGAAACAAAACCCTAGAAACCAAAAAATGAAAAGGTTTATACTCATTTTTTAATTTTTTTAAATGCGATGAATTTGTACCTATCTCCACCCTCGCCACTGGCACCCAAGAGCTTGTGAGAATCAAGCAACATTATTTTGTCCTCGGACGTCTTCTGCACTACGATGCTCTGCACAGCAGACGTGTCGGCCACAACCAGGGAAAACCCATCCCCAACCAGTCCAAACACACACTCCATCACGCGACCACTGAAAACCCTCCTCCCTTTTCGCTACCAGCAAATGCTTCTTCGCCAAGTTAACACAGATTGTAAACCAAAACTCGAACTCGCCTTCGTCTCGTCCCCTTTCCTATTTATTTAGTTAATCGAACTTTAAGAAAAAATAATATATATTGACTCTTTACTCTCTTTTACGTGGTGATATCGACCTTGCAAAATCTTTAATTTAGATTTTCATTTTCCATGGTTTTTTTAGTTTCCAAGGGTAATGAATGAAGTAGTCTATGGGACTTAAGAAATAGAACTGAAATTGCTTTTGCAAAATAACAAAACAATTGCTGACCTCACCAATTACTTCTTGTTGCTTTCTAACTCTTTGTTGATTTTGTTTATTCTATTGTGTATTTTGATCAAATAACCTGTTGTTTTAGCAATCTTCTCCTCTTCAAACAAGGTCACTAATGATTTGACTTTTAACAAATCCGACTAACTGTACCTGATGTCCTCATAAGCCTTACACTGCATAATGTAATGCCACTTTATTTCTACTAAACCCAAAGAGAAGAAACATCAAATCCTAATGTAAAAATACCTCTAGCCTTAAGTTGAGGCTAATTAAAAAAATGTATAAAATCAATCATAAATTAATTTAAATTTAATTAATGAGGAACAGTTCATTTGGAAATAATAAATGGTATAATTAAATAAAAATTATATATTTAGCTTTCAATTTAATAATGCAATATAGAAATTGGAGATGTGGAAAATCAATTTGGTAATTTTTAAAAATAATGTTCTTAGTTTCTCTTATTTTAATATCATAAAAGATTCAAAATTTCTTATAGGTTAGTCTCAAGCAGTTTGAAATTGATTCCAAGCATTCTCTTATGCATAATTTGATCTAGTAGCTAGTAGACTTATATAACCTAATTTGTTGTGATTGTTCATATATGAATGTGCACAAGGATGGTGGTATTTTAAAATGTCTTTATGAAAGTTGTTGAATCACAAGGGTTATGGTCTCATGGGTTAACCCCCTCAATGAACCAACATTACGACCTTGGGTGAATATTGGAAGATAGCATAAATAATTGTGTAAATAACCAATATGTAGATTTTCATGTAATGGATTCTTTTTAAGCTACAAATTTAAGTATTCTTAGAATGATTGATCCTCGATAATCAAAGAATTATTAGAATAGTTGACAAGCCTAGACTTGTTAATCTGGGTACATGTTGTACTGCAGAGGAAAGTGAGAGGTTCATCTCTTTGTTCAAACAATACCAAGATGTCTTTTGTTTTTACACCAAGAGACTTTTCTCACACAAATCCTCTTCAACCTGAAGCGAAGCCCTTCAGGCAAAAGCAAAGACATTACAATCCGTGGATTCAAGATACTATCTACGCAGAAATTCAGAAGACGGTGAATGCAAAGATCATCTTTCTGATCCATCATTCCACTTGGGTGTCAAATATAGTTCATGTGCGCAAGAAGAACGAAGAAATCAAAATTTGCGTCGATTTCAGGAACTTAAATCAATCATCGCTCAAGGATAGCTATCCTTTCCCGAACATGGAGCACACTTTGCAGACGGTTACCAGTTCAGAGATGTCCTTATTGGATGGTTTTTTTGTTACAATCAGATTGCAGTAGTTGAAGAAGATCAGTTCAAGATGGCATTCACAACCTCGTGGGGTACATTTGCATATGAAAGAATGCCCTTCGGCCTCATCAACACCGGTGCTACATTGCAGACAGTCATGGATTTGGCATTTGGAGACTTGAGGAATAAAGTAATTGTTGTCTATCTAGACGACCTCACTATTTTCTCGAAGACACGAGGAGATCATTTTTCACATCTAGGGAAGGTCTTTGAGAGATACAGATACCACAAAATATCATTCAATCCAAAAAATTCTATCTTCGCAGTGACAGAAGGCAAGTTGCTTGGCCACATCATCTCCAAGGAGGGAACTCGAATTGATCCAAGCCGGGTTGAAGCTATCAGAAGTTTGTCTCTTCCAACAAGCAAAACAGGGGTACACTCTTTCTTTGGTAAAGTGAATTTCATACGAAGATTTGTACCAAATTTTTTTGAGTTGACTAAAGATATATCTACTATGATGAAGAAGAAGACAATTTTCAAGTGGACGGAAGAAGGCAAGAAGGCATTTGCAGCAATAAAAGAGGCTATCAGTCGAGCTCCAATGCTAGTCCATCCTGATTTTGAAAAAAAAAACATCCTTTATTGTTATACATCAGAGCATACTCTGTCTGCCATTCTAACATAGAAGTTAAATGAAGAAACTGAATCTCCAATAGCTTTCATGAGCTGTAGTTTCAAGGACAGTGAATCAAGATACTCTCAGTTTGAAAAGAATGCCTATGCAGTGGTTCGTGCTGTAAAGAATTTCAAATTTTATATCTTGAATACTCACACCATTATATATGTCACAGATCCAGCAGTGAAAAGTGTGCTAACTCAACAAGAGATGGGCTCGAAAAGAGGTAATTGGGTTGCAAAAGTGCAAGAGTATGACTTGTAGATCAAGCCAACCAAACTCGTCTACGAGAGAGGTCTTTGTCAGTTAATAGCAAAAGATGGTGATAAGAAGCTTCAAGCCAAAGGTATACCTGAGATTGAACCTGAAGTTAAGGAAGATCTTCCAATGGTCTTACTGATCAAGTCTTTGGGAGAATGGTTTATTAAGATATGGTATTACCTGACATATGGTGATTGCCCAAGTCACCTAAACAAGCAACAAAAGAGAATGCTAAAGCTAAAAGCACAAAATTATGCAATCATTAACAACATTTTGTACAAGCGAGGGCTTGACGGAACATTCTTGTTGTGTGTTACCAAAGATCAACAATGACGCTTGCTGGAAGCCTTCCACAATCAAGCATGTGGTGGTCACTTTTCTTCGAAGGTGATAGCTTTTAAAATCTTGCGAGCACAGTTCTTTTGGCCAACTATGTTTCATGATGCATATGAGTGAGTGCACAAATGTCAGTTGTGTCAACAGTTTGTTGGCAAGGCGAAGTTAGCATCCGCTCCTCTTAGGCCAGTTGTTATAGATGCTCCATTTCAGCAATGGGGTTTAGATTTTATTGGTCCTATCAACCCATGATCCAGTAAGGGGCATATTTTTGTCCTTACAACCACTGATTATTTCACTAAATGGATTGAGGCCATTCCCACCAAGCGAGCTATGTTCGAGGTCATGTGTGAGTTCTTGAAGGAAAACATTGTCACACGCTTCGGGGTGCCTCGCAAAATTGTGACAGATAATGCAACGTGTTTCTCATCCGAGGAGATAATGGAGTTTTGTTTCGACCACAGCATTTCACTATCTCATTCATCATATTATTACCCCTAGGGTAATGGACAAGTTGAATCATCGAATAAGAACATTGTCACAATCATTCGGAAGTTGGTTGATTCTAGTCAACGAACTTGGCACAAGAAACTCTATGATGCACTCTGGGCTGATAGAATTACTCCGAAGAGAGCCATTGGTACCTCACCCTTTGTCCTCTTGTATGGTACAGAAGCAATGATACCTATCATGTTGGAGTTGTCTGCTTTGCAGCTGGCGACCGCAATAGAAGATGGGGAATTCACAGATCCTATTCAGAAGCGTATTTTGTACCTAACAAAACTCCAAGAAGCAAGGGTGGAGGTGGTAGATAGAATCACTCAGCACCAGGAGCGAGTGAAGAAAATTTTTGACAAGAAAGCTCGCCAACGAGATTTTGAGGTTGGAGATCAAGTTCTCCTATGGGATAAAAGACATGAGCCCAAGGGAATGCGCGACAAATTTCATTCCTTGTGGCTAGGACCTTTCAAGATTCACAAGCCCGCAAGAGAGAACACCTATATTCTCTCGCGCCTGGATGGAAGTCTCGTCCCTCTACCACACAGCGGACAGTACCTAAAGCACTTCGCCCCTTCAGGGGTGGAGTAAGTTCGCTAAACAACCTTTGTAAATATTTTTCCTTGTTTTTCGTGATGTGTTTCCCCTTTCCGTGATGTTTTCATTATGTTGTGTTTCCCCTTTCCGTAACAGTCCTGTCGTGTTTTAGGTGATTAGGAGTCTTATTTTAGGTGATCTGTAGGGAAGTCCAACTATTAGGTGATTACTAGGAAGTCTGGTTTTAGGTGACTAAGGAAAGTCTTGAAAATAGGTGATTAAGAAGTGATGCTGACTCCAATACCCAATGGACAAGGCACTGGTCTAAGCTAAAACTCCAGAGATTCTATGGTTCTCCTATGCCATAAGTATCCGCCATGGTCCCCAAACAGAGCCAATGTTGTACCCCAAAATTATTTTTTTTGTTACACTTAGACATTTTGAAGAAATGAGTAGAAGTCTTGTTAAATCAGTCAAAATGGTCAAAATTTGGGTGTGCATGTCTTGCATGAGGGGTTAAAACGCAAAATTTTCAAAATCTGACGATCTGGGTCTGCTAAGAGCAACCTAATCTACAAAACCTAGATCTCAATTTTTCATCCCTACTTTTTAGGAAAACTGCTATTTTTAGAAATTTCTTAAAAATAATAACTTTTTTTGGGTTTCTTTGGAAACGGATATTGGCAAAACTTTCTAAAAATAGAAATTTTGTCTGTTAGAGTTCAAACTAATTTTGATTGGCTCAAAATACGTCCATATCAGGCTGGTGCAGTCAGAATCTCAAAATAATTATTTTTGCCCTAATGGGTCTATTCTACTTTTTCATAAGCATATCAAGAGCTCTGAGGTCATCAATGGAGGTCAGTCAACTTCAGGCGTCAGATCCAACACTCAGGTGTTCAACAGAAGGCGAGTTGGTGAGCAAGCACGAAGAACGAAGAAAGAGGGTGAAGACTGTGAAAATTTTCTAACTCTGCTTGTCATGGGCGCCCCAGGAGAGAATAGGCGCCCATATTTTTAGGGCAATAAAAGTTGAAATTAGTGTTTGAGCCTCCAATCAAAGTTGCTTAGTTCTCTTTCAGCCCCGCAACGAATCCAACGATACAGTCAACGGATCATCTAGTCACCCGGGATTCAAAGCTGAATAAGGAAGATTCAAACAAAAGTCAAAAATGAAAAACATGAAGATTATCAAAATTTCACTAAGTATGAGAACTTTGGGCGCCCCAGGTGAAGAAGGGCGCCCAAATTTTTGGAGCACCTAACTTAGCAGTTAGGGTTTGTGAATATGCTCAATCTTTTCAGTATTCAGCCAGCTTCGCAACGCCTGTCTCTGTCTGAGCACCCGACTGACCAATCTCCAGCAGATTCAGATCAAGGTGGAACATACAAAATGGAGGTTTGAACTTGAAGATGAAAATTAGATGAAAAATGGTTTAGTATGGAAGGTTTTTGGCACACCAGGAGAGAAGAGGTGCCCAAGTTTTCAAGGGCCTAAACAGATGAATTTGCAGACATAGCTCTAATGTGATTTATTCACAATTGATCCAGCTCTCCAATGAGATATTCAGCGAGTCAATTGGAGTTTGCAGTTGCCAGATATGAGAGGTTGAACAAAGGGTTTGATGAGAGCCAAGAATCAAAATTCAAAAGCAAACATGAAGAAATGAAAAATATTCTAACTTTGGTGAGTTTGGGCGCCCCAGCTTGATAGGGGCGCCCAAGCTTTTGAAGGCCCAAACTCAACTGTTTGATGAAGTTTCTCCCAAGAGACCCCTCTTAATATCTCCTCAACTTCGCAACGAGCATAACCATCAGTCCATCCGATGCCCGGATCACCAGATTCGACAAGATCATCTGTAGAAGAAGAGTTAATGAAGAAATTGAAAATCATAAAAAATGGCTAACTCTGGACAAAATGGGCGCCCCTGGAGGAAATAGGCTCCCATGAATTCGAAGGTCAAAATGAAGTTTTTAGCCAGAGACGCCTCCATAACAATCTTCTCAGAACAGGTCAGGCTCCGCGATGAATCATTCAGCTTGCTTATTAGATTAGTCTACAAGCCATAAATCAAGGTCAAAGTAGGGGACAAAGTTGTGAAAAGTTGAAAATATCAAAAAAATGACTAACATTACTTGAAGTGGGCACCCCTAGCCAAGAAGGGCACCCAAATTCCCATGCCTTAGTAGAATTTTCAAGATTTTCAAAATTTCCAAGTTTGTGAGATGAAAGATGGACGTCTAGGTTCAATGAACAGATATTTTTACGGTTTCAAAGATGAAAGCAAAATAAAACAGTCTTATTTCAAAACCCTAAGTCTATTTAACACCTCTCTTTCATGTAATTTTCATTATTTTTGCAAGTAGCATTCAAAGGAGAAAGTTGGAGCAGCAAGTTTGAAGATTTTTTTATGATTCAAGAACTTAAGTTTGTTGGTTATTCATCAAAATTTTCAGACTAGCAAGCCTAAGGCCTTGCTTTTTCAAGATTTTTCATCAAGAAGATCAAATTTTTCAAAAAGTAGGCCAAGATTTTTAAATTTTCAGCCATCTGGGTCTTATCACCTCATTCTTCTAAAGAAATTTTCAAGAACTTCATCAAGTTCCAGCAACTGCTTTTTATTTCCATGTCAGTGAAATCCTCAGTGTATTCAGTTTTCAATCATCTAGGTCCTTTCAAATCATTCTGAAGAAAACCCATATCACAACTTTTTTCAAAGAAAATTTCAAATTTTAGGGTTGGCTGCTTTTTCGATCAGCCATCAGTGTTTTTCAAATCTAACCAACTGGGTCCATTTCTAATTGCATTCTGAACAAAACCCAAGTGCCAATTTTTTTGTAAGAAATTGACGAAATTAGGGTTTGCTACTTTTTCAGTATAAAATCAAAATTTTTGAAAATGGACGATCTGGGTTGTCTTGCAATGAAATTCTGAGCAAAACCCATATCTCAGAATTTTTTCAAAAATTTGTCCATTAGAGGAAGAAAAATCAACATTCTAAAAATAATAAGTTGCTCAAAACTTGTCTAAACCTAGGCGAGTTTACAATCATTCTTCAAGGTTTTTGAAATGGAGTACACTCCCAATGTTTTCAAGACTAAATTAGCTCTCTATCGTTATTACATCAAAATAGCTGAGACAGACTTGCATCACATTAAGCCGATGTTTGATCTACATGCTTTGGAGAGTGCAAGCAACACTTCAATCAGAAACCTGGGACACTCTGGACTCCTTGCAGCAGCATCTATTCCTATATTAGTTCAGAGTCTCAAGTTCGTAATCGCTTGCATCAAGCATTACAACCCAACTACAAGGGAGATTCAATTAGTTGATGGCAAATTGATTTACAGTTTGAAGTCTGATATGATCGAGAAGTGTTTTTCCATTCCCCCTTGGCCTCAAAGTGTCACTATCTCAAAGGGCTAATGTGAGAGGATATGGGAGATGCATAAGGAAAAATACAACAAGAAGATTGCACTAAAGTGAATGAAAGAAAAACATAAGACTCTGCCAAGTCACACTCCCATGATGTCAACAAAGTTTGAAAAAGCGGCCAATGAGGTCGAAGATTTCCTTAGGTCAATTGCAGATGGTGAAGATATTTTAGAAAAGCGGTGTTTTGCTATTGATGGGATAGATGCACCAAACCGAGACACAATTTCTAACTTTCTAGTGAATGTGATCAAAATTTAAAGCAGCGTTCTTTCTGCTTTCTTTCTATTCTTGGAGCAATTCTTATCCATTCCTTGAAGAAGAGAAAGAAGATAAATGTAATAGTTGGTGTTTCCCGCTTTTTTTGCTTTCTTAGTTGTTAGATGTTATCTTCTTTCTAGATTTAGAAATAAAGCTTGCTTGTTGAGCAAGCCCTAGATTGTGAAAGCAAGGAGATTTTAGGGTTCCCTACTCCTCTGCTTGCCTATAAATAAGATCCTTTGCTCATTAGTTTTCTTTAATGGTTAATGTGATAGCAAATTGCGAGCCTGTATTGCATCAAGTTGTTATTCAGTTTCAGTTCACTTTGTTTGAATCATGCTAGTGATATCAAAACGTTGAGCCTATTGTGCCTTCTATTTGTTATTCAAGTGTTGTTCAATTGTTTTATGATAGCAAATTGTTGAGTCTCTTTTAGCCAACAAGGAGTTGTTGTAATTGTTGTTCCTATTGTGTAAGAACAAGATTGCAAGCCTCTTTAGCTGCAAGCTCTTGTTCCAATTGTGTTAGAAGTAGATTTTGTTCTAGAAGTTTGAGAAATAAAATCATGAGCCTCCTTTGCCTTGATATAACGTCTCGGATTTATGTTATTTGTGTTATGCTTTTATGATCTTAATTTCAACTTACATTGAAGTGTGTAGATGTTTGTTGAGAAAGAGTTTATTGAAGCACTTTTTTAGAGAATCAACCTTGTTCATTTCTAGTTTCTCTTGCTCTGCGTATTACTTGAGAAGTTAGAAAAGTCTTTAGCTTAAGTTAGTCGTAGTTGAAGTTCTTAAAACATAAAATCTCAGCTGCGGCATTTTTGTTTAATAAACCTTGTGCTCTAAGCTGATTAAAAAGATAGGCAACTTAATTCTTAGTTTACTTTCTTTCAACACCATCAGCAAGAGGGAGCTTCCCATCCTAATTTGAAGAGCAGTTTTATTGTGCATAGTTGTCCATTTCAAATACGCATTCCAGAGGTGTGAATTTAAATGCCAACAATGATCCTTTGATGTGTTTAATTGTACAGATAAATATATCTTTAAATACCAAAACATAACAATTAGTCGCACAAACATGGACAAAGTTGACTCCCAACGGCTAGTAAGAAAGGGTGGGAGTTAGGAATTTAAATTTTAAACTTTTAGAAATGGAGTCAACACTAAGACCCTTGAGATCAAACTCAAATGTTGTCAGATTGACCCAAGACAAGGAAATGTAACTGTCGAGACCAAGAACAAGCACAAAATATTAAATATGGAATTATTTTATCCAAAGGAAAAATTTTGGCACTTGTTACATTCACACAATACAAGGAGAAGATACAGATTGGTGAAACTTGGCAAAGTTGTGAAGGGGATGTTTTCTGCATGGTGAAAAGCACAACTTGAGAATGAACTGAAAATGATCCTATTTAATTGGAGTTTTGAATTTTTTGATTGTGGAGGAGATGAATTTGCAAACTAGGATTTTCAAGTTTAATTCTAGAAGTTTTAGTCTTTTTTAACATGCAATTAGAAAGGATAATTATAGTTGTAAAATAATACACATGTGAATCTAAACCATGCATGCACGATTGATCATGTCCATTGATTTTTGTTTAAACATTAATGCCTTCTCCCATAAAAGGTAGCTTATTATCCTTTAAAGGGGGTGAAGAAATTTTTCATCTCTCATGATTTCTCTTTCCTTAGTGAATTTTTGTGACGAATGTGCATGCATATGTTTTATTCTACAATTTTAGTGCATTCCTGGCAAATATTTGTTAGACCTGCATCCGAATTGGATGCTTTACGAAAATTTTGCAATTCTAAGTTATTCAAAGTCCTAAGGAGATTTTATTGACTTTGTGCATGGTATGTAATCTAGTTAAGCAAAGTGTAGTTAGTTTAGCAAATTGATTCTATAATGCATGATATAATTCCAACATAGTTTGATAGATTAATATTTTCCTTCTTTCCCTATCCCTTTTTATCCTTTTTATATAAACTATTTAGAATTAGAAAATGTAGGAGCAAAATATTGAAAAATTAGTTGTCATATAATGTTTCGAAAACTTATAATTTATCAAACCCAAGATCATGAAAACATAATTTTGAGGTTTTTTTTTTAACTACATTATCATCAAAGCCTAACCCTTAAAGTTTAGATTCCAAAATAGAACCATATCAATCCCTTTGTGAAAACAACAAAACAACAAACAAACGGGTGAACTAAAAACTCAAGACTTGACAACTAGAACCTTGAGACAATCATCTTTTGTCCAAAGAGTTTATTTCCTTTCAAGAGAAATGTGAGTTCCTCTGAATTTTCATTTGTGTTGTGTGTCAAAACACTCTTCATCAAGATCATGTATTTTGATGGTTCATTTTCAAAGGATGGTTCAAGTGTTCAGGGTTTGTCTTAGTTTCATCTACTGGTGACTTTCTAGATATTCCTTCAAATTGACTTTCCAATGCACTAACAACATTAAAAAATACAAATCTCTCTTGTTGGGACTAAAAATTACACACAAGCATGGAATTAAATATTTAAAAAATTGTAGATATTTGGAGTTGATTTTCCTTTGAGAAAATGGCATCTATGCAACAAAGGATGGAAGGTTAAAAATGTATAGGAATGCGGTATGAGATAATAAATAATTATTTGTTGTAGTTAGCATTGAATTGATAGATAGGTCAAAGAATTGTTTCTACTAATTTTTTAGTTGTTGAAGCATTTCAAGTCCAACTTAATATCGGTTCCTTCCCATTGTCAATGTAGCATTGAAGTTCTTACAAGGCCAAGTGAATTAGATAACATCTACAACTAGCAAGTGTTTGATGATACTCAACAAGATATAGGTCCTTGAATTACATTGATGAATTTGACAACCAACCGATCAATTGGAATCCCATGGTTGTTTTTGAAGATGGTAAAGAAATTTTGTTGGTTAATAAGAGAGTACGACTAAAAACCAATGCCCTTATCAAAAGGATTGGGATTATTAGAAATAATGTTTGATAGTGTAGATTGCTACAAGAGTAGAAATAAACCCATTAATGAGGAAAACATAAAATGTGTAACTTTAGGCACTAACATAGCCCTTAAGGCTTATTACATTGGCAAGAAGTTAAAAATAGATAAAAAGTAGATGTTGGCTACATTGTTGAAATATTGAAGAAATGTTTTGCATGGTTCTATAATGAACCCAAAGCTTATAGGGAGGACTTGTTTTGACATACAATTCCTCTTTGACTTGATACAAAACTATTTTGATATAAGTAGAGTCCAATAAATCACACACTTGCTTGCCAAATACAAAAGGAGTTAATGAAATTAAAAGGAGGCATTTTTAAACTATCTAACATTCTAAACGGGTATCTAAACTTGTTCCAATTAGGAAGAAGAATGGATAGATGAAATTATGTTTGGAATTTAGGAGCTTGGACATCAAGCCTCTCAAAGATAAATATCCACTTCCAAGCACGAACCATATACTACATTAGATAACTTGATCATAATTGATGTCTATGATGCATGAATTCTCTAGATATGGCCAAGTGGTTATCAAGAATTTAGAGAAACACAAGACTATATTTACTACTCCTTGAGAAACCTATGTTTACATGAGAATATCATTTGGTCTAGAAAAATCTAGCTTGAATTTTCAAAGGGTAATTAATTTTGTCTTTGTAGGCCTCATTGATGAAACCATGGTGGTGTACTAAGCTACTTTAATAACCTACTCCAAAGAAATGAAAGATCATTACAAGAATTTGGAGGTGATTTAAAAAGGTGCCTTGAATATGGGATTTTCTTAATCCAAAGAAATGTATATTCGACATGAAAGAAGCCAAGTTGTTAGAACACATTAATGGGGTGAGGATAAGTTGATAAAGAGTATAGGTGATTGATCTCATTCCCTGTAACATGCCAATTGTTCATGCAAGAAAATTTCCTAAGTTTTCACTTTCAGGTAAATAAACTGTGTTTCTTAACCATTGCAATAAAAAAAAAAAAATTCCAAAGAGAGAAAGAATGTGCATACACATCATAACAAATTTCATTGATTGATTTCATTTCTAATACAATATTCAACATGTTACAACATTTCCAAATTTTTAAACAAATACATGCATAGCTCATATGAGCTTCAAGCAATAGATATAGATGCTCCAGGAATCTTCTTTCAAGTCTTGGTCATCAACTGAGGAGGAGAAGCATCACTCAAGTGATTTTCCACCAACCATAGACTCATATGCAATCCCCCGCACATCTATCATTGGATAGATGTCCCTACTCTTCGACAGAGAGATTGGTGAAGTAAACTTGTAACTATAACCATTTTGAGCTTAGTGTTGTGCCCTACATAACTAGAACTTTTAGACCTTACAATCTTGATCTAGCATACATAAAAAGGAACACGGTGAACTAACAATGGAGCCAAAGGAAAACAAACTACTTTGGCCAAAGTATTTTCACTCAGTACTTTGAGTGATAGTCATCCTATTCACATACACTACCCTAGCTCAATTTGACTTTAGACCATTATAAACTATGCATAGGTAAATCTTCAATAGGTAATTATTAACCTTAGAATTGACCTATTCCCTTTTCCCAAATCTCAATGGTGCCTCTACCAAATAAAGCATAAGTAAAAGCTTAAGTTACCCCCCTTCAATGGATAACCTAACCCTAGGTATAACTTATAAGCTTTCTAAGTCCACAAAACAACTTTGCATAAAATAAATTAACAAGCTATTCCCAATTCGTCAACCCTAGTATGTAATACCATAGACGATAATCAATCACTCCTTAATATGGAGTAAGTACAAACACTTATATGGAAATCATATCAACAATATTTTTCCTTTCTTACAAGCAAATAGACTATTACTCTATTTCAAGCAAACTAATGCAATTCCAAACTAAACACACAAGGCAAACAATCTTTTTGATAAAAGATAAAACATAAAGAGAATAGAATCTCATGCTTGCTAATCGCTTATTCCAATTGACTCACTAGATCTCAAGCTTGGACTTCTCTTAAAATAAACTTAGCAACAAACCCTCTCTATTTCTCTCACTTAAACTCCCTCACAATAACTCTCAGCAAAATAAGAATCTCACAATGAAAATATAGCAAAGTGGAGTAGCGTAATGATGCATAAAAGAATTGTATCCAAATGAGGTGAGTATGCCTCATATTTATACCCAAAAACTAGCTTCTAAAGGATACAGACAAGGATTATACTATTACACTTCTCAACCATATACCATCGACTCAACTTATTAGTAAAAAGGTGGAAAATCTCTATCATATTATTCATCAAACTATAAAACAGATCAACCCAATGCTTTCCAACAACAATTTGACTAATTCATAAAGCACATGCTTCATTCAAGAAATCGACTTCTAGGCTTAAAAGAATTCTAAAATAAACACAAAATTCATATAATGTCACCAACTATTCAGCACATTTCCTATCTACAAGTTGGTGGTTTAAAACAAAGGAAGTAGTCAATCATTATCTGGCTGCGTATAACACAATTGATTTAGTCCAAGGCGTATAAATTGACACCTTTTAATGAGTCGACCACCTTTCAATATGACACAATTTTAACATTTGACTTAGTACGTTGTAGTTTGTAGTGCGCAAAACTTTATCATGAGTTTAATAAACTTCACACAATAGTTAATACTTTATGTGTTTCCATCGCCAATTATCTTTATTGATAAGTGTGGTTTAATACTAAGCTTTGCGCTATTACATATTGCACTATATTCACATTATATCGCCCATGGAATTTATACTATATATTGACATACTCATATGGATAGTCCCATTTGTCAACACATACGAGTATATCAACATGCGTATATATATGTATATATGCATATATCTTATATATATACACATTCAATTATACAATCACTCACATAAGAAATGTTATCTTAATGATAGGTATACATACATGTGATGTATTTATATATGTATATACATACATGTCTCATTGTCCTCTCAATATCACCATGCCCATGAGTAACCCATCTATAAGCATGCATAGGTACGTCTACCTATGTACTCTTATGTACATGTTCCTTCACTTGTATGAGTTATTGTCGATATACATATGTATACATATATATCTTATGTATATATATCTCATCAATTAAGTATAGTAATGCGAAGAATAACTTGCATGAACCAAGCACTAAACACAATCCAAGAATGCTCCTAACAGAAATCAAGATCCTTCCTAATGCAAAAACATCATGCCAAAGGATGACTTACCAATTCCCAAAACTATGTCTTGACTCAACCATTCTATTAGTGAGTATGTACATAAGCTCAGTTAGGTTTTGTTACAGGTTACCCGACCAAGTTCTTCTCCCGAGTGATACTTCCCCTCGCTTTCAGAGGATTGATTTTGAACCTGCATCCAACTTAACACATTTTCATGGTAGTCAACTATTCATCAAAACAAGCATTTGCATTATACTTTTCATAGTTAGAATATCAAATTCAATAACCACTCATTCCAGATTTCCATTCCATTATCTAACATCAAATGAAATAAACATTCATTCATAATTTTTCGATAAACAAAGTGCAACCATATATATTTTCAATCAGAATTCCAAATACATTCATGCATACACAATAATTTACCCTAACATAGTAATAGTAAATAGGTAAATGTACAATGGGGTGTGACATTCCCAAACCTAAAATAGTTAAAGGTGTGTAATCATTCTTTGAAAAAAATGATTAGAAGATCCATCCTAAACTTTTCTAAGAGAACTAACACAATCTTTAAGATGTTAAGGAAAAAATCACATAAATCAAGGAACCAACAGTTACATTTGTAAAAATCAAGTGCTTAAAGAAGCATCAGTCTTGGTGACTTTGGGCTATTATAAACATTTCCATCTATTCTCATTTTCTTCATTAAATACTATTTTTGTTGTGTTTCTTGAAAATAAAAATGATAGATTTGAGCAACCTATTACATTTTTTAGTAAGTCTTTAGAAGGTGCTAAATTGAAGTATTCAATTATAGAAAAACTTACTTCCACCCTTGTCAAAGCTATAAAAAATTATAGGTCACTTTTGATGGGTGAAAATACTATTGCATATGTGTCACATACAATTGTGAAAGATATATTCGCTCAATAGGAAATCTCAAGTAAAAGGTGTAGATGGATCAATTAAATTTAAGAGTATGTGCAAGTTACAAATTTGGCTAGAGGTAAAGGGGCTAGCCAGATTGATGGTAGATGTAAATCTAGATGCAATAGAAATTAGTGAGGTAAATTATGTATGCATTCATATTTTTCCAATTGAAGGATGAGCCATGGTATAAGGATTTTGTATTATATTTATAAAATATGAATTTTCTACCTATAATGAATAATAATCAATAAAGAACATGTATATTGTAGTCTTAAAGGTATTTATCAATACACAATGATTCGATATGGGGGGGTCATAATGGAATGTTTCTCAAGTGTTTAAACCAAGAATAATATAATAAATAAATGAGTGAATGTCACTGAGACATTTGTGAAGGACATTTCAAGGCCAAGACCATAATGCATGAGATTCTTAGAGAAGGATATTGGTGGCCTACAATATTCAAGTATGTGGCTAAATTAATAAGAAAATACGATGTTTGTCAAATATTTTTAGTAAATTTAAAGTTTAAAGGTCCTCTCCCAAGGTCTTCTTCCTCTTACATATATGAAATTTGAATCTCCTTTGTAGTAGTGGAGTATTAATTTCATAGGAAATATCTAGGAAATATCAAGCAATGGGTATAAATATATAGATTCTTGTGGCCACTAACTAATTCATGAAATGGTTTAAGGCAATGAAAACCTACAAATATATATCTAAGGTGGTAGTTGACTTATTCTTGAGCAATATAATTACCAAGTTTGGTGTGCCTACTAGAATCATTGTTGATAGTGCTATGTGTTTTAGATCACATGGCATCTCAATTTTGTGCATAAAGTATGGATTGATTCAATTCACTCATCCCCTTATCATCCCAAAAGTAATGAACAAGGTAAATCTATTAATAAAAGTGATGAAGAGGGGGATTCATACACCCAAAACCCTTTCTAAAATCCTCTCAAATAATTGCTAAAACAAAAACAAAAACTTGCAATGAAACTCCATAAAGTGTTTGCAAACGAAACCATTAAAACTACTCAATTCAAGAAATTTGATTACACATGAATTTCAGTCATCAAAAGGACTTATATACAGCATAGAAACTTCTTACATTCATCATATATACAAAATAAATACATTTAAAAATAAATAGTGCTCAATAGTGTGAGTTCCTGCAATCTGCTCATCTTCCAACTCTTCAACACCACTTGTAACTTCTGTAGCTTATCCTCATGTCTTCAAATAACTTCTTGAATTCAATCCTCTTCTAAACACATGATTTTCCCTTCATTATGCAGCCCTTATGACTTCCTTGAACACCTACAAAATCCCTCTTCTCTTCTCCTATTCCTCTTCTCTTCACAAGTTGATTTTTCTGCACTCTTTCTTGTGCAACTCTCAGGAGCAACCTGCAAGTTCTTTCTCCAAACTTGCTGCTATTGATTGCTTCCTCTTGACTCCATTAAAGGCTCTATTTTATATATATTAAAACCTTTTTAAGGCACCAAAATAGGCACCCCAAATATGATCTTTCATTTCCCTTCAATTGTCCTTTGAAATTCTTTTGTTTGTGCTTAAAATTCATCATTAAATGCTTCCAAATATGGCACACAAAGTTACTGCACCATATTCCACAAATTTCTGTTGTAAATACCTCATAAAAATCAATAAAATCATGAGCTAAGTTGTGCTCATTCACCTTAATTTGAAAACTGAAGTCATTAATTGATTTTTCTAAAAATCACTAGCTTTTTCCTCCATTCTAGGCATGCAAATTGAAAGAATAGAATGCCAAATGCCACTTGCCACATTAAAACTTGTATAGGCATCCAAATTGAGAAAATTAATAAATTTTCAATTTATAATATGCCAATGGACCCCTTCAACCCTTGAAACATTGAAATTGTGCAATATAATAATTTTAAAATCACATAAAACACCTTGTTTGCCTTTGATTTTGAATGGAAGCCAAGTCTTGATAAAATAAATATTTAATCCTTAAAACTCCACAAGATTCTCTTGAAGCTCCAACCTACACCAAAAATTCAAAAATTAAACAAGAAAATAAAATATTTGTTTTTGGTGATGCGGGATTGCTTGTGAGCTCAGATACTTCTCCATCAAACACATCAGGTAAGAAGAAAATGTTCTATGAGTTGGAGACTCATGAAAATTTAAAAATTGTATGTTTTCTTTTTTTCCACTCTTCTTCCTTATCAAACTGATTTCTCTTCTTCTTCGCCTTACTTTGTACCTTTCTCTCTCTTCTTCTTTTCATTTTTCCTCTCATTTTCCTTCTCATAAAATTCACCTTGTTGTACCATGGTTCATCTTTCCATCCAGTTGTATCATTCTCAACACCTTCTTGTATTTCATCCTACAACCTATTATTGTTGCACCTTACCATCTCTCTTTCTTCAATTCCTTTTATCATTTCACCCTCATAAAAATTAGCTTCATTAGAAACATTTACAAAATTCAATAAATCAACAATTACCTTTATTTTCTTCTCTTTGCTCATTGTTGCAACTTTTCCTCCTTCAAAGAGACATGTATCAACTACAACCTCTTCCTTTTCATCATCTTCTTCTATGATTTCTCCTTAAAATATTTTTTCTAATTTCTATATCTCCTCTTTCAACAAAAGACTGTCTTCTTCTTCATCATTACCTTTATCAAATCTAGGACTATCAAAATCCATTCTTTGAATTGTTACAACATCATCCACAACTTCATCTACCTATTTTGCATGTAAATTTTCACTAACATAATTAAATGATACCTCTTTTCCTACTGCAGTATCCTTCTTCTTTTCACCATTTTCCTTCATACTATCCTCAAAGCATACTTTTGCAATATTCCCTCCCTCATGTTCACCTGCATCCACAACTATGAATTTTTTTTTTATTTCTTTGTGATTTCATTAAAAACTTGCCACACACTCTCAAACTTCAACCTCTCAAGTATAGACTGCCTCACATTTAGCGATCTGTCTACATGCAACACCACCACAAGTCCTAGTGCAAACTGCCTCACATCGACGCTTTTCCCTGCACACTCAGGAAATCCCAATCTGATACCACTGATGAAGAGGGGGATTCATACACCCAAAACCCTCTCTAAAATCCTCTCAAACAATTGCTAAAATAAAAACAAAAACTTGCAATGAAACTCCATAAAGTGTTTGCAAACGGAACCATTAAAATTACTCAATTCAAGAAATCTGACTACACATAAATTTCAGTCATCAAAAGGAATTATATTCAGCAAATAAACTTCTTACATTCATCATATATGCAAAATAAATACATTTAAAAATAAAAAATGCTCAATAGTGTGAGTTCCTGCAATTTGCTCATCTTCCAACTCTTCAACACCACCTGTAACTTTTGTAGCTTATCCTATGTCTTCAAATAGCTTCTTGAATTCACTTCTCTTCTAAAATATGATTTTTCCCTTCATTATGCATCCCTTATGGCTGCCTTGAACACATGAAAAATCCCTCTTCTCTTCTCCTATTCCTCTTCTCTTCATAAGCTGATTTTCTGTACTCTTTCTTGTGCAACTCTCAAGAGCAACTTGCAAGTTCTTTCTCTAAACTTGCTGCTATGGATTGCTGCCTCTTGAATCCATTAAAGGCTCTATTTTATATAGATTAAAAAAAATTTAAGGCACCAAAATAGGCATCCCAAATATGCTCTTTCATTTCCCTCCAATTGTCCTTTGAAATTCTTCTGTCTATTCTTAAAATTCATCATTAAATGCTTCCAAATATGGAACACAAAGTTGTTGCACCATATTCCATGATTTTCTATTGTAAACGCCTCATAAAAATCAATAAAATCATGAACTAAGTTGTGCTCATTCACCTTAATTTGAAAACTAAAGTCATTAATTGATTTTTCTAAAAATCACTAGCTTTTTCCTCCATTCTAGACATGCAAACTCAAAGAATAGAATGCCAAATGCCACTTGCCACATTAAAACTTGTATAGGCATCCAAATTGAGAAAATTAATAAATTTTCAATTTATAATATGCCAATGGATCCCTTCAACCCTTGAAACATTGAAATTGTGCAATATAATAATTTTAAAATCACATAAAACACCTTGTTTGCCTTTGATTTTTAATGGAAGCCAAGTCTTGATAAAATAAATATTTAATCCTTAAAACTCCACAAGATTCTCTTGAAGCTCCAACCTACACCAAAAATTCAAAAATTAAACAAGAAAATAAAATATTTGTTTTTGGTGATGCGGGATTGTTTGTGAGCCCAGATGCTCCTCATTAGACACACCGGGTAAGAAGAAAATGTTCTATGAGTTGGAGACTCATGAACATTTAAAAATTGTATGTTTGCTTTTTATCCACTTTCTTCCTTATCAAATTGATTTCTCTTCTTCTTCACCTTACTTTGTACCTTTCTCTCTTTTCTCCTTTTCATTTTTCCTCTCCTTTTCCTTCTCATAAAATTCACCTTGTTGTACCATGGCTCATCTTTCCATCCTGTTGTATCATTCTCAACACCTTCTTGTATTTCATCCTGCAACCTGTTATTGCTGCACCTTACCATCTCTCTTTCTTCAATTCCTTTTATCATTTCACCCTCATAAAAATTAGCTTCATTAGAAACATTTACAAAATTCAATTAATCAACAATTACCTCTATTTTCATCTCTTTGCTCACTGTTGCAACTTTTCCTCCTTCAAAGAGACATGTATCAACTACAACCTCTTCCTTTTCATCATCTTCTTCTATAATTTCTCCTTGAAATATTTTTCCTAATTTCTTTATCTCCTCTTTCAACAAGAGACTATCTTATTCTTCATCATTCCTTTTATCAAATATAGGACTATCAAAATCCATTCTCTAAATTGTTACAACGTCATCCACAACTTCATCTACCTCTTTTGCATGTAGATTTTCACTAACATAATTAAATGATGCCTCTTTTTTTGTTGCAGTATCCTTCTTATTTTCATCATTTTCCTTCATGCTATCCTCAAAGCATACTTCTGCAATATTCCCTCCCTCATGCTCACCTACATACACAAATATGAAAAACTTTTTTGTATTTCTTCTTTTTCATTTCATTAAAAACTTGCCACACACTCTCAAACTTCAACCTCTCAAGTATAGACTACCTCACATTTGGCGATCTATCTACATGCAACACCACCACAAGTCCTGGTGCAAACTGCCTCACATTGGTGCTTCTGCCTGCACACTCAGGAACTTCCAATCTAATACCACTGATGAAGAGTGGGATTCATACACCCAAAACCCTCTCTAAAATCCTCTCAAACAATTGCTAAAACAAAAACAAAAACTTGCAATGAAACTCCATAAAGTGTTTGCAAACAAAACCATTAAAATTACTCAATTCAAGAAATCTGATTACACATAAATTTCAGTCATCAAAGGGACTTATATGCAGCAAAGAAACTTCTTAAATTCATCATATACGCAAAATAAATACATTTAAAAATAAACAGTGCTCAATAGTGTGAGTTTCTGCAATCTGCTCATCTTCCAACTCTTCAACACCACCTGTAACTTTGGTAACTTATCCTCATGTCTTCAAATAACTTCTTGAATTCACTCCTCTTCTAAAATATGATTTTCCCCTTCATTATGCAGCCCTTATGGCTGCCTTGAACACCTGAAAAATCCCTCTTCTGTTCTCCTATTCCTCTTCTCTTCACAAGTTGATTTTTTGCACTCTTTCTTGTGCAACTCTCAAGAGCAACCTGCAAGTTCTTTCTCCAAACTTGCTGCTATTGATTGCTTCCTCTTAACTCCATTAAAGACTCTATTTTATATAGATTAAAACCTTTTTAAGGCATCCCAAATTTTATCTTTCATTTCCCTCCTATTGTCCTTTGAAATTCTTTTGTTTGTGCTTAAAATTCATCATTAAATGCTTCCAAATATGGCATGCAAAGTTTTTGCACCATATTCCACGACTTGCTACTGTAAATGCCTCATAAAAATCAATAAAATCATGAACTAAGTCGTGCTCATTCACCTTAATTTGAAAACTTAAGTCATTAATTGATTTTTCCAAAAATCACTAGCTTTTTCCCCCATTCTAGGCATGCAAATTGAAAGAATAGAATGTCAAATACCACTTTCCACATTAAAACTTCTATAGGCATCCAATTTGAGAAAATTAATAAATTTTCAATTTATAGTAGCCAATGGACCCCTTCAACCCTTAAAACATTGAAATTGTGCAATATAATAATTTTAAAATCACATAAAACACCTTGTTTGCCTTTGATTTTAAATGGAAGCCAAGTCTTGATAAAATAAATATTTAATCCTTAAAACTCCACAAGATTCTCTTGAAGCTCCAACCTACACCAAAAATTCAAAAATTAAACAAGAAAATAAAATATTTATTTTTGGTGATGCGGGATTGCTTGTGAGCCCGGATGCTCCTACATCAAAAATACTTATGAAAATCAATAGAATGATATTATATATGAATAAGAAAATATGAGAAGACAAATTGAAGTACACAATTTGGGTTGATAGAATAACCTACAAGATAGCTATTGGTGAGAGACCATTTGAATTACTCTATAGATTAGAAGCCATAATGGAAATTTACTTAGATTTATAGCGGACAAATTATTACATGATGTTTGAGGAGAAGTAAATGATGCAGTTTCTCAAAAGATATTGCAGCTAAAAAAATTGGATAAAGACATAAGGACTACACATAGCAAAATATTGTCACACAAACAAGTACTAAAGTACTTATTTGAAAAGAGGGAACTTCAAATAAAATTCCAAGTTGGTGATATGGTCCTCATGTGCAATGTTAGATTTGAGGATAAAGGAAACCATGGGAATTTTTATCCATTGTGGCTTGGGCCATATGATATTGAAAATGAGTACATGGTCATAATATATATTATCTCAATGGTTTAACAAGAGATCTAATGGAGCTACTAGTTCAGAAACAACATCTAAAGAATTACTTCTTGTAAGTAATTATGTTATAACATGTACATAATTTATTGTGTGAGTGTTTTTGTCCTTGTGTAATATTGAACTCTATTGGTTATGATGAAATATAATTATCAAGAATTTCCCTCCTTGTTCTTCCATTCTATGGTACACTCCCATAGAATTGAAGTCTCATTGTGCTTGCAAGAGACACATATCCCCAACCATAGCCAATATTGGGAATCAATATATATATTTTTTTAAATTACGTAAGTCCTAACCCCCTTGTGTATTAGGCTTTATTGTGTTCATTATATCATTGATCTGAGAAATATTCAACTAGGCCTTCCCTTGGTAAAATTGCCTAAATGTTGTTGCACATCATTCTATATGTTCTTATCATATGATGAAAGTTACAAAAATCTTATATAATTCTAAATCTAGAATTTTTTTGGTCATTTTCCATAGTTTTTGTAGAGTTACAAAGTTTCAATGAGGTTTTGGACTTATCCTAGTTATTCAACCTACTATCCTAACTATTAGTCCCACATAGAAATATTTCCAAGTCTATCAAGTCTCTTCTTCCTTTTCTCCCTTCATTTTCCTTTGATTTTTTTGCTTGTGAATTTTTTATGGACACCTAGACTTCAACTTCTTTGTGTCAATCTCTTGGTCTCCCATCCTCTTTTGTGACCTCATATTCTCTCATTCTCTTGCTCCTTTCCCCTATTCCCTTTGTCAATTTATGGAGTTCTTGACCTCTTCCACATCCCTACATTCTCCCATTCCTTACTTCTGATCAAGTTTCATGTGCTTTGTGGACTTGGTTTTTTTAGAATTCTTCCCATTCTCTCTTCCTCATGACCTTTGGTCCTTCTCCACTCCCAATTCCTATAATCTTTAATCCCTTCCTTATTTCACTTTTGTAGACTTGTTATTTTCTAATGGAATTCTTCTATTTTCCCTACACATCTAAAACTCTAGACCTCTTATTCCCCAATCATTTCCCACATTCTACCTAGTTCCCTTTTTGTGTAATCCCTTCAATTTTACCTACTCTTCCCCTTGCTAATTTTGTATTTTTTTCCTACATACATTGCAATCACTTATGCAAATTTCTAGCTCAATTATTGAATTCCAATCTCCCATATGGACATCCTATCCTAACCTCCAATTTTGTAGTGATATTTTCCATTTCTTCCAAGTTCTTCCTTTACTCAATTCTTTCTTTTGTATAGTTTCCATAGACTTCCAACCTTCCATTGTAACCTCCCATCTTGACTACTAGTTTTGTATCAAATTCTCACAAAGTTCCCAATGGTTTTGTCGCTTGTTTTCTCCTATTATGTAGAGTTTCGTTAGACTTTATGATGTTCCTACCTCAATTTTCACATCATTTCCCCACATGTTTTCTTGCATTCTTAACTCACTCATTTTCATCCATCTATGAAATTTTGTTCTACATTTCCATCCCAATGCCCTCTTTTGATATCTCATCCTACATCAAATTTCTATATTTCTTCTAGATTACCTTTTTCAATCACTAGATCTTCCCAAGATGCCACTAATGACTAGATTTAAATTTTACAACTGCTCCAAGAGGATTTTCCCACCTAAAGACCATTGTTCATCCTAAGGGTGTGGATCTACATAAAATTTCAATAGTGAATTATGAAGAAGTTTAGTTCACCATGAATGCAATAGTCGAGTTCCAATTGTTGATGATCTTTATGCAAGCTCTAGACCATCCATTTCATGGATTTCATGTGATTTTTCTCATCCTGCATGCTACATTTATGACCTCATATTCTCCATTAAATTCCGACAAACAACTTGGCAACCAAAAAAGGTCTATCATTTTTTACTTCCACAAGATTAAAAACACTAAGGAAAATATAGGGTTTCAAATCCTCTAATTTTAGCCATTTATAGAATAACATGTTTTGTAAATTATAAGGAGTTCATTGTATTGTAAATAGTATTAGTGACTAAATGTTTCCTTGGCCATTTGTAGATATTTAGGGTAGCTTCTTTGTGAAAAATTATAATATCATTCTAGCATAGGTTTCCTCTTGTCACATTTGTTGGTATGATTATAATAAGATTTGATGAATGTCACAACACTTTAATTCATTGCAAGACTTGCAATGGTCTCTTCTTTATTTCATGTGGATTTTTGGAGTTTGGAGATGGATTTTTAAGTGTGTTTAGTTTTTGATATCACATATTTGGTTTATGCATATGTGTACCTCATATTCTATTGTGATTTAAAAGTTTGGTTTCTCTTTGTAAAACATGATTCCATAACCCACTTGATTATGCACCAATCTTAGAAGTTTATGATCAACCATACTCTTAAAAAGATAGACATATTTCACTAGTAGTTTAGGAGTGAGTTAGTAGTTTGTATGCACCTCATGATTTAGTGATTCATTTAGGGAAGCATCTATAATGATCCATGAGAGTTATTATCCTAATGAATCATGTTTTGTATACCTTCATTGTGAATTTTATAATGGTGTTCATATCATCTTAAAATAGGTTTTATGTGTAGTAGGTTAGTATTTGATCTAGTGACAACCTTTAAGGCTAAGCATAGATTGGATACTATTGCAGTACTTTCAATTTGTTTATATTCATTTATAATTAATCTTGTTAAGAATACCTCTAAGAACACCCTCCTGAGTCTAGTTGAGTTTGAAGTAAGGGAAAGAATGCCCACTCTCAATAATTGACCTATAATCACTCACATTTTATTGATGAGATGATTGATCCATCTTTAGGATGATATTTTCCTAGTTGTGAAGTGGATTGATTCCTCTAGAAGTGTGAAGCCATTTTGGGACCCAACACCACCTATGCACCACCCACTCATGGCTTCCACTAGTGGCATCGCCCATGCAACACATAATAATTGCTAATATTATGCCCCCTTCTCTAGTGTAGTTTTTAGTAAAGTTATACTCAAACATTTTTTCATTCATACTTGAAGGTATATTTTACACAACTTTTTAAAAATGGATAAAATTTTACACTCTTTGTAGTGACATTTTCTATAATTTATTTTTTCTAATAAACGTTTTATATAGTTCTCATTTTGAGACTTTGAAAAGGCCATATATTGTGCAAGCAAACTCCTTTTTGGGTCTCATTTTTTAAAAGTGTTATTTTCTACATAATTTGCACTAGTGCTCTCTAATTTTCATTTTATGTTTTAACTGTACTTTTAACATTTTGGAACTTCAACATTTTGGTCACTTTTGGGCCCTACATAACTTTCTAAATCTAGTATTCACATTTTAAAATGCACCAATTCATAAAGTGTCAAACATTATTATTGATGGGAGAAATTTCAATAACTAGTAACAAGGGGGTTGTCATGTGTTGTCTTTTTTTTTTTGTATTCTTGCACTTCTTTTTTTTGTATTATGGAACAATTGCCTAACTCTGTACTTACACCATATAATTATTATGAATGAAAATTTAAAATGTTAATCTTGGTAATAAGTAAAGGATTATTTAGAATAATTATGGTTATAGAGACAAAGCCTATTGTAGATGTAGATAAAATCAAATGGTTTAAAAAATGTGATGAAGCTTATGGATTGTTATGTTCTAATTCTATTAAGGTTCTATCTATTTCACATTGAGCCCTTAGACTCTACCAACTATATTTAGATTAAGTTGACAAGGTTGTTTGGGGTTCAATATGTCATTAAAGGTTACTGGTTAGAGAATGAACTCATTAGTTTGAGTTCTAGTATAAGAGGAAAATTTGTAATTTTAGCTAAAATATTAGGTAAATGTTTTTTCCTATTTTCACATTACGATTGCACTAGTTTATTATTTTTTAACATAATAACTCTACAATCCTAGAAGTATTTTATAAGAAAGAATTTTATTTAGAAGTGTAAGATTTGGCTGAAAAGCCAAAACGAAATACAAATGAATGAACAAAAGCAAAGATAGAAATAAAAAAAATGAGAGAATAAATTATAATCTATTCAATGAGAATGCAAAACATACAACAAAAATTTGAGATGATGATATTACAAAATTCCTTGCTTATATAGGCAAGGTTAGAGATAGGATTAGACAAAATCATAGCATGTGTCTTAATCCTATGACATGAGACAAAAAAATATTAACTGGCCCAGGACACAAGAAGTAAATGCAATAAGATAAGATCCAATGACAACTGAGACTTCTAAAAAATATTCATAGGACCTAAGTAAACTTAACATGTGAATAAGACCTACTAGGTGAACTAGCTAGGTAGAACACCTTATTCACACCAACACCCCCTTAAGTGCAACTTAGGGAGAAGTAGACAAATGCAAGAATGTAGATATGATGCAAATATTCAAGGATGGGTCCCGACCAATAGGTCATGTTAGATACCTATGTATAAACGCAATCTCTCACAAACAGAGAAAAAGAGAAAACCCAATATGAAAAAAATCCTCAAAAGAAAGAAAAAATAGGAAAATTCTCTCTAGAAGATAAAGACAAAACCCTGCATAAGGAAAAAATCCCCCCACAAGAGAGAATGAAGAGAGAAGGTCAAGTGACTCCCTCTCCCCCTATTCTCCTAAATGTACAATCCCCTACACTAATGGTGGATGCTCAATGTGGAATGCTAAAGATGGTCCAACATTATCAAACAACATTCCTCCCCTTGGGAAGAAATAAAGCCAATGATGCATGCAAAACATCTTCCTATTCCTGGAAGAAATATGTAGGAAGAAGGATAGGAGTCTGAAATTTTCACAAATGTCACAATGTCAAGAGTCTCAATCTTAGCTGAAGAAGGGGACAATGTAGAACAATGTGAAAGCTAATGTAGAGCATGGACCAAAGATGATAACGATTCCTTTAAATGCTACTCTAAGATGCCAAATTATTAAAAACATTGATATAAAGAATTGGGTACCATTGTAGACAATGTCAACATGAATGGTGACTGAGTTGAAACTCTCAACTCATGAGTATCTATAAAATCTCATTGTAGAATAATATGGTTGTGAAAAAGGAACAAGAGGAGCTAAATGTATCCTCAAAGCATATGAAGAATGTGATACAACTTCTCGTGAGATGTCACCAAGGAGGAGATAAGTATCCTTAATACAATCGTCAACATCCTATATGTGGGATTCAACAAACAAATAATGTATTTATAAGTAGTCAGATCCCAATGATCAATAAGAGAAATAATCCCATGATGTAGTTTCCTCACAACAAGTTTGATCATGAACAACTATAGAAATGGTAAGTCTTGAAAGTGAAGAGCCCTCAACCTCTTGATGTTCACTAAGAGATGTAGGAAGAGAAGCCTCTATAGGAGTCACAAAATTTGAAGAATTAATTGTTGTCTTTGGAGGAGGAAGTAAAGATTTTATGGCCCTTTTATGCCCAATAATTTCCTAATAATTTAATACTTATAATATATCTTCATCATATGGAATATTATCACAATCATCAATGGGAACTAAATAATCAAAGAGAGGATCATTTGGGAATGGAGGATCATTTAGATTTGCATAAATATCCTAAATTTTAAGCCAAGAAGGAATAGGGGAATCAAAATTTGATAGGATAATCTATGTGTTGGTGTCTATATTAACACATAAATCCAACAATATGACATTTCTTGAGATACCACTCTTTGTTCTTCTAATCATTTTGCGGTTGAGGAACCACTTCATAGAAGTAGGGAAAGAGGTTAAGCCATTTTAAATTCTTCATCATACCATCTCTCCAAGCCTTATACTTTTCAAATAAATAATTGAAGGATGAGTTGATATACCCATGGTATTCTCCTCAAAG
>VDFB02004936.1:0-26660 GCA_007258455.2 Sequoia sempervirens
AAAGGCAATGTCAAAGTCGTATGATTGTAGCCTGCTCACCCACTTCTGTTGACGATCATTAAGGTCCCGCTACCCAAGGAAATGTCTCAAGTTGTTATGGTCTATCTTAACTACAAATTTGTTTCCCACCAAATACTGCCTGAACTTGGCCAATGCATGCATAATGACCAACATCTCCTTATTGTAAATGTTGTAGCTCCTCTCTGGTCCACGCAACTTTTGACTCTCAAAATAAATCAGATGTTTTTCTTGCATGAGGACTACACCAATCCCCTCACCTGAAGCATCACACTGTAGCTCAAAGGGTTTAGAGAAATCTAGAAATGCAAGTATTGGACAAGTAGTTATGAGTAGTTTGAACATCTCAAAGAAATTTTGTGCCTCTGGAGTCCAAACAAATTCCCCCTTTTTGGTCAAGTCTGTGAGTGATGCCACATACCGTGAATACCCATTAACAAATCTACAATAGAAGCCACATAGACCCAAAAACCCTCTAAGCTAAGTAAGATTCTCAGGTGTAGGCCACTCCATGATCGCTCTGACCTTGTTAGGATCCATGCGTACTCCATCTGCACTAATGATGTGGCCTAAGTACAGTAACTTCGTCATACCCAAGTCACACTTGGATTCCTTGGCACACAAGGACTCCTCACCAAGAATACCCAAAATTGTCTCAAGATGAGCAATGTGATCCTCCCATGTTTTGTTGTACACCAAAATATCATCAAAGAACACTAGCACAAACTGCCTTAGCTGTGAATGGAAGACCCTATTCATTGTGGACTGGAAAGTTGCAGGTGCATTGGTTAGCCCAAATGGCATAACCACAAACTCAAAATTCCCACATTGACACCAGAAAGTTATCTTCTCAATGTCCTACTCCTTGACCCGAATCTAATGATACCCTAATCTCAAGTCTATCTTGGAAAAACATTGGGCACCATGTAACTCGTCTATCAACTCATCAATCATGGGTATGGGATATTTATTTTTGATAGTCCTCTTATTCAATAACTTGTAGTCTATAAACATCCGCAAGGTACCATCGTTCTTTTTGACCAAAACCACAAATGAAGCAAAAGGCGACTTACTAGGTCTAATGTGTCCCATAGCAAAAAACTCCTTTATTTTCTTCTTTATCTCATCCTTAAGCCGCTTGGGATGCCTATAAGGAGTGACTATCATGGGCTTGGAACCCTCCTCCAAATCAATGATATGCTCAATCCCTCTATTTGGTGGTCTACCAGGTGGAATATCGTTGAACACCTTCGTGTGCTTAATCCTTAACTCTTGAATGTATGAATGGTAATTTGGCTTATGTTGTTCTCCATGTGTATGCATCAAAACACACTCTACTTCCCACTCAACCATATTATGTCTCATGAGCCTCTCCATCCTCCTGAAATAAATCATCCTGCAACTAGTATCTCGAATAGCCTTAAGCACATGAGTTTTTCCATCCATCTAAAATCTCATTTCCATCTCCTTGAGGTTAAGTGTGAACTCTCCAATATCATGCAGCCATCTCATGCCTAGAACCATATCAGTATCTCCCATATTCACCACATAAAAATTTGTCTTGAACTCATAGTTGTTCAAGCGCATAGGAAAATCTAGAATCATCTTGTCACATTTGAGAGTGTACCCATCTGCAACCTTAACCCTTATTCCTTCAAATTCTTTTTTCTGGATCCCACGCCTCTCAACCAATCTAGCATCAATAAAATTGTGTAGCCCCTATGTCAAGAATAGTGATGATTTTTTGTCCTACTAGAACCCCACGCATCCTAAATGAAACCTCCAGTTGAATGCTAGTGATGCATGCATCTTGATGCCCTATTTCCCTTTCATGTCCTCCTTCACTTTCAGGTTTCTCTTCATCATGTCCAGTGCCTAAATCCTCTGAATCAGATTGTTGGTCTTATTTCTGACTTAGAATCCTCATACAATGCCCACATAACCCTATTAGCCTTGCCCTTAGGTATCAAAGGGAAATCATGATTTGCATCATAGGGTCCCTTACAATAGAAACAAAACTTATTCTTCCTTAAATCATTAAGGGTATCTCAATCTAAAGGTGTTGCACTCTTCTCCTTTTCATTCAGTTTTTCCTTCTTTTTAGAAAATGATTTGTTGTCTTTTGAAGAAGATGAACCATAGGAGAACTTGTTGTGAGGTGTTGTTGTATCCATGCTATGAGCCTTTCGCATAGCCTCCTGTAGAGTGGGGGGATCAAAAGCTTTGACCCATCCTCTCATAGGCTCATACAATCCCTCTATGAACAATATAATCGACCTCCTCTCAAAAATTCATGTTACCATGATGGAAAGCCTCTGGAATTCAGTTATGTATGTCTCCAAACTACCTCCTTGCCTAAGTTGTGCAAGCTCACAGAAGTAAAGCTCAAAGTCCTTATCAAAGTGCTCAATGAGCCTATCAGTAAACTCCTAGTAAGTGGTAACCAAATGATGCTACAAGGTGTACATACTGTGATACCACCAATCATGTTCCACACCATCAAGATGAAAGGTTGCAAACTTGATAGCCTCATCCTCTTGCATAGGCCTCAATGATAAATAGTTATCCAACTTTTTAACCCATGATCTACATTTTTTGGTGCCATTGAAATGGGGAAATTTAATTTTCCTTATGGCATACTGGAGGTCTCTATTCTATTTTGGTGGCTAAGGCTATGGGACTTTGTGCTCAATCCTACCTCCCCCTCTGGGCTTCTTAACATCCAAGAACTCATGTACAAACAAGACTTGTCGAATCTCAGGAGCAAGTGTCATATACTCAACATTGTGTCTAGTCACATCGGCTGCTGACATGCCATGGGGTGCCTGAAACTCTGGTTGAGGAACTTGTTGTTCTGCTTGCTGGACTAGAGGGGTCTCCCTAGGAATGAAAGTAGGTTGTCCTCGTCTATGCTCTGTCATACTGGATGATGAATTTTTTTGGACTAACAGTTGCTCTGTCCCTAAAGTACCACTAGTCTGACCTATCTAAATTATACGTTGCTTGGGAATAGCCTATCTCATAGTACCCAAGAGGTCAGACATCATATCCATCAAATTATTAGTTCTTCTAAATTCTAACTTAGAGCTCTCTGCTCTAGCTCGTTCCTTTCCCCTACCATTCTGTGATTCATTATGAACCTCCCTATCCTCATTATTTCTCTCATTTCTTGGTGGACCGTCTTCTGCCCTATCACCCATTTCTGCTAATGGTGTGTCTTCAAATGGATTATCATCTTGCCAATTATCTTCTTGCTCTTCTCTTCTACGAGTGTAGTATCTATGATGACCTCTCATGTGAAACTTTAACCCTCCAGGATGGCAGGATCAAGGTTTTGATACCACTGTAATATCCCTTGCAATATTTGATTTCAAATACTAATTTTTTTCTCAAGGAATATTGTCAAACACTTGTCTTGCAAGGTGGAGGTTTGTTGTTTTGTTGTTTCAGTTTTCTTGATGTTGTTTTAGATGATCAAAAGATTGTTGCAGTGCCTTGGAAAATAATACTAAATGACTGGAAAGTAAACTAGCATGAATGCAGATGTATTTTGTATTTTCAAATGCAATAGATGACTTAATGCAAAATCAACTCCTACAGCCAATGGACATTTCGTCAAACAATTGGTATACAAGCTATATGTTTATAATTATGGACATTACAATGAATATGGAAGTATACAACTTATAACTCCATTGATTGCAAGACTTAATTACATGCCAATATGCCAAGACTCTTGGCTACAATGTAAAACCAATACAATTCCCAAGTCTGCTTACAATGTTTAGCTACAACAGTATGCTAAATGACCAATGCAACTACTCTCATTCACAATGCCAAAAGTTGTTGATTAAGTCAGCAAGGAAACTATGTTGAAATGATGAAACTAATGCAATGACATCAAATTAAAGAACCTAGAAATATGATGGTTGCTTGAACATAAAAATTTGATTCTCTTGGTTCTTGATAGATTTGACTTCAAAATGGTAGTGTTCATCCTTCTCACACCCTAACCTTTCCTTTTGAATTTTCTATGAATTTATTTCTCCTCCAACACTGAAATCACACTCCTTCAGCTAGTTGTCCCTATCATTGTGAGTAGCATGATCATATGAACATATGCAACCTCCAACATCTCCCTTTAAACAACAAAAATCATCCCCATGATCTCCTAAGTGTGGTGCTTCTACTGGAAGTGATTCAATGTACAAAAATAAGCCTCCTTGACTGAAATTGTGGTATCAAGAAGCTTCCAGCATGACTTTAATCTTTTGATTTTTTTTAAATCTGATTATGAGATATGCAAAATGTCTTCAACTCCAAACTCTAATCGAACTTAGGCAAGATTGGCCTTTTGCCACATATTTTGGAACTTGATGAAAGGACTAAATATCCTCTCCAATCTTCAATCCTTCGGAGGATATCTCACCACCTTAATTATGCCAATCTAAGGGAATTTTTGTTCCCAAAGACCAAGTTGATAATCTGCAGAAACCCTTGGCTCCACAAAATCTCATCAAATGCAAATGTCAATAACTGGATGATTCACAAGCAAGCCCACACCCTCTATTTATTCATTTCTCCTCTAGAGGTTGGCCCCTTCTAGAAGTCTCCAATAAAACATTATAATATTATATTATATTTACACTTTATTATAACAATATAAAATATAACTCATAAAGTGCAAATATAATATCCAACACAATATGTTTTCTAACACAATGTGTTATCCAACATCCAAAATATCACAAGAAATGATTATCCAAACATCCAATGAGCCAACCAACACCTAGGTAACTGCTGAGAGGACCCTCTAACCATTCCCTATTAGCCTACGAGGGCCACTGATAGGCTAATCATTCCAATATGCAAATGTTTAACTAGAAGGGGACATTACAATTATGCATCCACAAGCCTAATTAAATGCATTTTCCTATGGATAATCCCAACATTTAACAAATGAAAAATCATAATTCAATGTTTTTGGTTATGTGTTCCATATCTAGGGATCTAAGACTCATACGCCACCTTGGGCGTATGGGTCCCACCTAGGTCTCAGGGCCTGATTTTAAATGTTAAATTGAACAAGGAAATTCTTGAAATTTGTGTCCTAGGTTTAAGCCACTGAGACTTATATGCCCAAACTAGTGTATGAGTCCCGATTTAACCTACACTTATTTTCATTCAAATTCTTGGCGCAATTTTATTATCCTAGATTTGAGGTCGGCTTGTAGTGTTGTAATTTTAGGAAATTAGGAATAAACAGGTATAAATACACAATTATTTCACATAATTTCATCTAATATTTTCAAGAGAGCATTTCCTAAGGAAATTTTATGAGATTAAGAGCATTCAAGAGAAAATCATCAAGCATTTGGAGCTGCATTCAGGATTCAAGCATCATGTCAAAGTCTTCATGCATCATGTGTATTTTTGGGCTAACATTTGTGATGTAGGTTTCATGGTTCAAGCAAGCATTCAAGACAAGTTTCAAGAATTCAATCAAGAGTCAAGATCCACATTCATGCTAGCAATTTCACACAATTTTGCAACCTTCATTTCAAGGGTTTGGTGAGTTGCAACATTTCATTTGTTCATTCATCATTCCTTCATGCTTTTCTATTTCATTTTAAGGTTTAATTACCAAAACAGGGTTTGACCAAGGCAAAACCCCTATTCCCTAAGAAAACAAAAATTTTCCCTCTTGATGTGCTTTTGAAAATATAGGTGAATTGGAGCTTGAAGATCCTTTGAAGAAAAATTTGCAAAAGTTATCAAAGTTGTCAAGAAGTTTTCGTCTTTACGGAAACTCGCCTATAGACTAAAATTTAGACATTCAAACTTAAAGATCAAATAAGACAAAAGCTACAAAAGATCACTAGAGGTTACAAAAATATCATTTAGACCCTCATAACAGGTCTAAATCACCCTACCTGGAATATGAGTCCCTATATAGCCCTTTTTCCATCTTTCTGTAGATCTTGCTCAGTCACCAGAAGATTCTAGATTTTGCCCAAAAAACCTAGAGTGGGACTAAATCGCCCAACTAGGCATATCAGGCCTAATACAATCTGAAAAAGCAATTTTCATGGTTTTCAAACCTTGTTTAGACATCTTCACTTCTCTAGGTACTTTTATGTTTCCCTCTATTCATCAATCTAATTACATGTTTTCAAGATTCTAGGGTTTTGTGCATAGGTGTTTGCATTTCTCTTTTGAAGCTTCATTTAATGGCGAACCCCCATCTAATCATACAAAGGAACCCCTAGTACCCTTCCTCATTCAAGCCACTTGGTTGAGGAATCTAGGTTCCTAATGAACTAAAGTGTGAAATAGGTCCCAAATTTCCATCTCCTAAAAGGTGGACACCTCATTGCCATTGGTTCAAAAATCAAGGGCTTTAAAATATTATATGCATATTTTTTGGTCTTTTAAGTTCACAAAACTCATATTTTTTTCTTCTCACTACTTATCTAACACTCTAGAACAAGAGAATACCTATGAATTTTAGATATTTCAGAATGAATGAATTTAATTTATTTAAATAACATCATCTAATATGAAATCTCCCAAAATATAAACTTATTTATATTAGGATGAGAAAATGAAAGGGGTTAGTCCACTAAAATTTGAATTTATAGTTTAGAAAGGAAAGGCTCAATTTCATGACTATGACATCGACCTCATGATGAGAGAAATGAATCAAGGTGGACAACTAATTAGATATAGGTGTATAGAAGTGAATTTGCACCCCTTGTGTAAATTCCCCTTTTACATACCTTCACCTTAGAAAATCAAATCCGAAGGCGAAATTCCCCATCACACATCTGCCTTCCATCCACTTGGTGTGTGTTTTGTTCATTAGTGAGGGAATTTTCGCTAGGGACACATGCGTGGCACATGGATGTCTACGCGGCACGCTGCTATCCCTAAAAAATTCCCACCCCTAAGTCTGCAAGGACGTTACACACCTCATTGGGATCAATTTGTAATGCCTCTGTGCAACCAACCAACCCAAAAATGGCTTCATTCCTTCTCCTTTTGGCCTACAAAGGCATTCATTTCACACACACTTCATCTCCTAGCAATTTCTCCATCTTCAACACTCTCATGAGCATTCTACTCACAATTCCAGTAGCTTTCACAACCCCATTGAGCACTACAGCAGCTTGATACTCCATCAACTTCACTCTTTTACGTGTGAGGCTACAATAGAAGTTGCGAGATTGGAGTCTTGTGAGACCTTCCTTTATCACCATTACAGCTATGGTGACTTTTCCAAGTTCATTGCTTGCATTCTCCCTTCATTGGCCTTGAGATCCTTTGGGTGGAGGTGGTGATGCTTCACTTTTCCTTTTGTGATTTGATAGAGTAGCATAATATTGTTTTTTAGTGTTCAACAATCTCTCTTTCTCTACCATTTTCTTTATCATACCTTTCTACTCCGTTGTTTTTCTGGTTGTCCATGGAGGTGGAAACACCAAAGCGAGGGTTTGACTAAGGAAAACCCTTATACATCCCCAAAAATTTCCCCCTCTTGCTTTTTTGTAGGTGAACGTGTGCATGGAGCTCGCTGGTGAACTGACGCTTTTGTGAGTTGATATTTGTCACCCCTGTGTTCATCTATTTACTTTATCTTTTCCACATTTACTTTTCATACTTTATTATTCTGTTTATTTCATTAAAATTAGTTAGCTAGGCTGTCAATAGGCTTCTGGTATTTTTCTTATTGTATTTCACATTTTTTGGTTGTACGGACACCAGCACGCCACGCTATCGTCCTAGACTCACGTTGTTTTCCTCAGACAAAGAGTTGTTTGAGGTGCAGTTTGGAATCCAGAAACCATCTCATCTAGCCCCAATTATATATTCGGGTCTATAAAGTGACAAAAGTACTTGAGAGTGCTCTTCATTCTTGATCCTCATCCCAAAACATCTATTAGAGTGATGTAAGTTAGGGAAGCCCTTCTCTCTAGACTCTCCATGACCTAGAGCCTTGACGTGGTTGGTCCCCCTCTTACATTTTTGGTGAACCCGGCATGAACCATTTTGGTTTCATTTAGCGATGTTGAAAGGTCCTTTCCTCATGTCCTAGGAGCATTGTAGGTGTGAGTGTTGTGAGGAATTTCGCCTTACAACCCAACCTGCAACCCCTAGCAGTTGTAGTTGGAAGGTTCCATAGGAATTGCGGAACAAAGCCTTAATTGGGCCACTGTCCAACTGAGAACCTTTTGGAGGCTCTATGAGGGTATTGTTTAGCGTACGCGATGACTTACTTTTTGCATCTATTTATCCCCTCCATGTAGCCTACAAGTAGTGCTCCTTGTATAACTTTCACCCTATAGGACCTGTTGATGGGTTATAATAGAGATCCATCTCCTCTTTACATCCTCGCACTAATCAATGAAAACACTATAGCATGTGTTCTTGTTGACCCGATGTGTCAGGTGAATATTATAACTGAGGAGATCATGTTAATCAACTTCCTGCATAAAGATGAGTACAACGTACCTGAAAGTACCATCCATACGCATAATGAACTTTTCGTACCTCCCCATGGTAGCATCACCTTGTCAGTCCTTGTTGGATCTAAGTCTGTAAACATGCTCTTTGACATAATCCTGGGGTTTGAACTCTTTAGAGTGAAACTAGGTATCCCCTGGTGAGTAGCTATGAATGTAGTTCCCTTGGTTGTGCATAAATGTCTAAAATTTATTCATCAGGGTTCAATGCATGTGATCCTCGCCACTGGCTATAAATCACAAGTTGTGTATGGTAGCTATTCTTTAGACCACTTTTGGCCTGCATCTGTTAGTCTGCTCCCACCTAGGAAGGACCTCTTGTACCAGACCTATGAGAAGTACAAGAAAGGGTGCTTAGCGCCTAGAGTGAGATACCCTCCATCTCATTATGTTGTCTCGCATAGGGATTGTTTGAAAGTTGATAATGATGCCACCTTGGTGCATAGAAGGGAAGAAGAGAAGTGCTCTCGAGGTTCTTCCTCCTCTTCCACTATCTAGCCCACTACTTCCTCTCGCCCTACCTTGGTGTCATCGGATTCTACTCTGCATTTGCGGGAGAACCCTATGGTGCCTACTTGGAAAAATCCCAAGCGACCTGCATTCAAACTCCCTGTTCTACCCACGGAGCCTAGGCTTGTTCGATATGGTAGAGGGAAGGTTCCTCACAAGGAATCCTCTATGTCTCAACCTCCATGGCCTCCTACAACTTCTGCTCCTAAAGCAATGAATGGGAAGAGGACCACCATCGAGGCACTAGAGTCAACTCCCCTCGATGTCTCTCAGCCTCCTCCTGCTCTTGTCCAGGAGTCTGTCCCTTCACCGAAGATGGTTGTGGTGGACACTCCCATGGCTGAGTAGGAGCCTTATGTCCCTTCTCAGCTCCCAACTTCTAGCTTTAAGAGTCAATAAAACTACATTATGTGTGAGAAGAAGCGCCAACGAAAGGCTTTGGCATCTGTGCAAGCCACTTCGTAGAGGAAAGAAGGGGAGCAAGCTACTCCTATCTCAGGACCTCCTGTTGTGTCCTTCTCTCTTTTCCCCTCTACCTTAGTTATGCTTTTGGATCCTATTAGGAGCATAAGCATACCTAACCCTAAAAAATTTATAGTGTTTATTGCTCCTTCAGTTGAGCCACCTCTTTTGGTGTCCCTTCCCGACATCCCACCATTCCCACAACCCATAGACATGTCCAGACACCTCGGTGGGTGTATGTCCGCGATTTTTCTCCTCCTCTCTGCCTCTCACATATCTTTAGGGATTTTTACATCATTTGGATCCCAATTGTGTTTATGGTTTGTCCTTGATGACAAACTCTTGTTGTTCTCTTTGATGATCAGTCTCAGTTTGGATCCTTATGATTTATAATGGCACTTCTTTGATGTCTCTTGGCTATTACAGAAAGTTATTTGTTATGTTTCAATTTCATGATGATGATAAGAATTTTGGTTCAAGCTATGAATGCTATTTTTGTGACTGACAAAGCTTGTAAGTTGGTTTCTTTGTCAGGATGGTTCTCTTTGCATATCACAGGCTTACACATATCGGCATGAGTATGGTAGGGCCTCCCCGATCCTCTTTGAAATGTTTGAGTTTCCTATCGACATGACATTTCAGATGTCATGGTGATTGATTTTATCATACAGGTTGCTTTCAGCGTGACTTTCCTGTTGTCTTGGTGACAACAGAAAGGTCTTTCGGCATAAGATTTTTCCGTCGGTATATGGTCACAGTGAAATTACCTTGTCTCACCGATCGAAGGTTGAATGGGAACTTTTCAACAAGTGTTGGGCGGTTTCGGTGAAGGGTCATAGCGAAAAGATTGTGTCTCACCGACCGTGCACCAAAAGGTCTTATCAAAAAAGGTTGTGGCTTTGCTGAAATGTCATAGCAATTTTGTTATGTCACACTGACCGGTGGTGGATAGAAGTCTATTGGCAAGAGCTTAAGGCTTCGGCGTGAGGTTATAATGAATATGCAATGTCACACCGACCGTCATTGGACAATTGCTTTCGGCAGGACATTTTGGAAGTCTCGGCGAATAGGTGTGATTTCGGGGTGTTTCAGTATCACTGAAATGATCTACAAGATATCTCCCCGATAGGTTGAAGTTACAACAAAAAATATAGGATGGATGGACTTGTCGGCAAGAAAAATGATATGTTATGGCGACAATGTGTATCAAGTGACCTTTGGTGAAAAAAATTATATTCTATGAGAGGTCTCTCTGATTACGTATGGTCACAGCGATAGTGAGTAAATCTAAAGGGAATCTCGGTGAGAGATTAGCATTGTCTCAGCGACTCAATGAATAAAGTTTCCTTTTGGTATAACAAAGTTGTTATATATGATGTCTCTCCGATATCAAAAGCTATAGCAATAGCAAATGATGGTTTCTCTTTGGTGAGAGAACATTTTTGTCTCATCGACCAGAAGGATGTTATGGGCTCACGGCATGACATTATGTATTCGATATGACTTTTCCCGACTCTGATGGATCTTGGCAAAAGCGACAACCATAAGGTTGTCTGGCAACATTAAAGTTGCCTTCGGCATAGCGTGTCATCGATTGAATTGAAAGGTTGTTAGGGAAAACTTCTTGAGCTTATTCTTTTTGACTGGGTATCGAACCCTAGCCTGGCCGCCATCATGAGAAAGCTTCATAAACTGTTCTTTACTATTGTTGCTGGCTGTAATGGCAGTGTCAGGATGAAATTCATTCTTGGTTCAGAAATGAATGGTATGGTTGCTATGTTTGATGCGCCTCTCTGGTTGGATGCTCGACAGTGGTTGATGGAGCCATGGGAGTTACAGATTTGTCTGAGAAATGATCTCACAAGTTTCAAAAGCTGGGTGAAACGGCTCTTGTTTTTGGTTGGTTGTTCTGTTGTTACTTCTGAAGACTATTACTTTTCTGGCATTTATAAATAGATGCAGAAAACTATGTTTTCTGTTCGGTAGATGTAATTTTGAGATTATCATTCCTTGGCTGTATGAAATTGCATGGATAAACTCTGCAATAAAAGAGGCAGAAACTTTGTAAATTTCTTCTCTACGTAGTATTTTGGGGATTCAGTTATTGAATCTTTAAGGTACTCGTAGATAGAAACAGAGAAAATGTAATAGCGAAAATGGAGAAATCTCTGAATCTTTATTATTGTTCAAAACATAATTTGAGGGGTTGGTACTTGCCAAGAGATAAGATATCTCTAAATGAGAGGGGTTGAATTGCTCCTTGAGTGGGTGCTCAAAAATCATCCTATAAGGCATTGTGAACAATTGATTATAAGATTAAGCTTGGAAGGCATTTAAGGAGTGGTTTTTATACCCTAGGATGGTTTTCCACTCGGCAAAATATTGTGCCTCTTTGTTCTTCTGTGTTCTCTCTATTTTACTTTGTTGTTGTTGTTTTAGTTCACTGTTGAGTCATTGTTTTTCTCAATTCTATTTATGAATGATTACATTCAACTCATGAATGCTTTAATCAGAGTGATATTGAGATCAAATCTGAGCTGTGTGTTTGAATATTTGAAAAATTGGTCAAATAGTTAAGACTCTGATTCACCCCTCGGTGTCCATTTGCTCCAATTGGTATAAGAGCATAGGGTCCTCGATGGAACTGAATACCGGATTGATCTTGGTCTTGGATTTTTAGCACATTCTCAAGGCGGTGCCTATGTAACTTGAGCTCCGTTATTTGATGGAGGCCCGACTATGTGTTACGGAAAATCGAGAATGGAAGCTTTTCTTATTTCTAACTTGATGTTTGATGTTTGGAGCATGGTTATAACTACTTACAATGTACCGACCTCTATTCCCAGTCTATTTGAAAAAGAGGTATGAAACAAATGCGAGGCTAAGCATGCCATCTTGTGTGGAGTTAACTAAAGATGTGTTCATTAAAGTCATGCATTGCAAATCTGCACATGATACTCTGGGAAAAAATTGAAACTATATATATCAAGGGAATGAGAAAGTCAAATTGTCAAAAATAATTACTCTCAAACATCGGTTAAGAGTTGAAAATGAAGGATGATGAAAAAGTGGTGAATATTTCCACAGAGTTGATGAAGTTGTCAATGCAATGAAAGGTCTCGGTCAAACTGTTAATGAATTTGATGTTGTCACAAAGGTTGTTAGAACCTTACCATCCAAATTTGAATCTAAGGTTTCAGCCCTAGAAGAAAAGAAACACTTTGATCAGCTTACCTTAGACAGCCTGCAAGGAATACTTACTGCCTATGAGATGAGAACTAGCAAAAACAATTCAATAGGAAAAGAAACTGCCTTTAACACTGAAAAGAAGTCAGTGAATCAGAGTTGTCTGATTCTAAAGAATCCCATTTTTTAAGAAGATTCAAAAAGGGATCAGGAAAATATAAGGGAAAACTTCCCTTTAAATGTTTTAACTGTGGCAAAATAGGTCACTTTGCTGCAAAGTGTCCCTATGATGATCAAATTTGTGACAACGAGACAACTGAAAAATAGCCTAAGAATAAGGCTTTCAAACCTAAACGAAACTTCAATTTCAAAAAGAAGAAAAGCCTGTTTAGTAAGGATGAATCTGATATTGATTCTGAAGATTCATCAGCTAAAGAAGATGAAACTTTGTTCATGGCTGAAATTACTCAGCAAAATGATTCAAACACTATTGATGTTGAAGAAGGTGAAGTAGATCTTGAAAGTGAACTGAAATGTGCTTTACAAGAGGTTAGAAAACTCAAAAAACAAGTTCTTGCTCAAGAACGTAAACCAGATCAAGAAATGGTCTCTCTGAAAACTCAGCTTGAAGAAGCTAAAAGAGTTGAAGACTGTCTTCGAGAGACTGTAAGCTGCAAAGATCAAGAAATTCAAAAACTGGAACAAGAAGTAGCCCTTCTTAGGAAGGAAATTGAAAAATATGAAAGCACTCTAAAACTGAATGAGATGCTCGAAGCGTAAGATGCATGTTATAAAACCCGTGCTGGCTCTCGGAAAAAGGGTGAATGCTCAATTGACCATGCAAAACAAAACCCTTCTTCTGAAGTCAAAAATTCAGGTTCAAATCACTCAAAATTTGGTAAGGATCATGTTTAGTCTTTAAGAGGTAATAGATCTTCATACAAAGTCAATCCTTTCTATATATTGTTTTTCTACAACAAATTTGGCCATACGGTGAGAACTTGTAGGCTTATGAACTCTAGTATACCCGTAGTTTGGTCTTAATGTTCACCATGGTTTTGGTGAGCAGATGACCGTGATGTTTTAATGCAATGCTTTGGGGACATTCTGCCAAATAGTAACTAATCTAATCTAAACAACAAAAAATTAAAAAGGTTTGGAAACCTAAGATCAACAACATTGAACAAACTATGTTGGTTCAAACTACTTTTCATTCCAAGAAAAAGGACTTATGGGTCCCGACAGTGGATGTTCTAACCATATGACTGGCGAAAGGATAAGTTTATAAATGTTGAAGATTATGTAGGTGGATATGTTAAGTTTGGTGATAACTCTGGTATTCAAATTAAAGGTAGAGGTTCACTTCTTCTGAATGAAGACACTCCTATCTATAATGTGTACTATGTGGAAGGTCTCAAGCACAATCTTCTAAGTGTTAGTCAAATATGTGATAGTGGTTATCATGTTCTTTTCACTTCGCAGGGATGTGAGATTAAGAACAAGCTTGGAAAGGCTGTTGCAGCTGGAAGGAGGACAAAAGGAAATGTGTACAATCTTCTTGACTCATCATGCAATGAAAATAATCAAGGTATGTGTCTAATGGGCCAAATTGAAGAGAATTGGTTACGGCATAAAAGATTAGGACACATAAACTTTGAAAATCTGGTTAGAATCAGTAAAAATCAGAATGTTAGAGGTCTACCAGTTCTTAGCAAGCCATAAAACTCTGTGTGCAAAGAATGCTTAAGTGGTAAACAAACTAAAATCAGCTTCAAGTCAAAAGAAAATTCTTCTTCAAAACCTTTACAGCTTGTGCATACTGATTTATGTGGACCAACCAGAACAAGGTCTATTAATGGTGAAAGGTACTTTATGTTGTTTGTGGATGATTATACTAGAATGATATGGGTAACATTTCTTAAGCACAAATCAGAAGCCTTTGGAAGGTTCAAATTTTTTTGAAAAATGGTTGAAAAGGAGTCTGGTCTGAAACTTAAATGCCTTCGATCAGAAAAAGGAGGTGAGTTCACCTCTCAAGAGTTTATTTATTACTATGAACAACATGGTATTAAAAGACAATATGCTGCAACAAAAACACCTCAACAAAACGGGGTAGTTGAACATAAGAATAGAACTGTAAAAGAAATGGCTAGAACCATGCTAGATGAAGCTAAGTTGTCTGATATGTATTGGAAAGAAGCTGTTCATACAGCTGTATACATTTTGAATAGAGTGCAGCTTAGGGTGAAATCTAAACACACTCCTTATGAACTTTGGTATGGAAAAACTGCTTCTGTTAAATACTTTAAATTTTTTGGAAGTAAGTGTTTTATCAAGAAAGATGATGATAACCTTGGGAGCTTTCAATCAAAGAGTGATGAGGGTATCTTCTTGGGATACTCAACTCACAGCAAAGCTTATAAATGCCTTAACAAAAGGCTTAACAAGATTGTTGAAGTTGTTAATGTAAAATTTGATGAAAGACCACATTTGATTGCTGAATCTTTGCAGGATAATGAGGAAGAACTTGAATTTGAAATAATTTCAGAAGGAGCTGAAACAACAAAGTCTGTTGCTAAATCAACAAGCCCTAAAAATGAAAAAGCAAGTCCTGAAAAGGTTGCATCAAAAGATCCTTAAAAAACTCTAGCTATATATCACCCCAAAGATCAGATTATTGGGGATAAATATGCAGGAGTTCAAACTAGAAGAAAGGCTGTAGAATTTGATGAAAAGGCACAAATTGATTTTTGTTTAGTTACTCAGTTTGAGCCTAAATTTTTTAATGAAGCTCTCACAGATTCATGTTGGATTAATTCTATGCAGGAAGAAATTGATCAGATTGAGAAAAATCATACTTGGGAGTTAGTCCCAAGACCAGATGACAAGAATGTCATTGGAGGCAAATGGATATACAGAAACAAGGTTGATGAAAATGGTAATATTATTCGCAACAAAGCAAGATTTGTCTGCAAAGGCTATGCCCAACAAAAAGGTATTGATTTTGGTGAAACCTTTGCACCTGTTGCTAGACTAGAATCTATCAAAATATTCTTGGCTTATTCTGTTTATAAAGACTTTACTATTTATCAAATGGATGTCAAAATTGCTTTTTTAAATGGCTATTTAGATGAAGAGGTCTATGTTGAACAACCTGAAGGATTTATTTGCAAAGATAAGCCTGATCATGTTTACAGATTGAAAAAGGCCCTCTATGGCTTAAAACAAGCACCTAGAGCTTGGTACTCTAAACTAGACAATCATTTAATCTCTAATGGCTTTGTTAGAGGAGGTGTAGATAGCAATCTTTATGTTAAAACTAAAGGTTCTGATATTTTGGTTGTTGAAATCTACGTTGATGACACTATCTTTGGCTGCAACAATGTTACTTTGAGTAAAAAATTCTCTCAGCTAATGGAATCTAAATTTGAAATGTCATTATTAGGAGAATTAAATTTCTTTCTTGGTCTTCAAATCTCTCAATGAAAATGGAATATTTCTTTCTCAAACCAAGTATGCTAGAGAGATGCTTAATAAATTTCAGATGGATGAATGCCATCCGGGCTAGCAATCAATGATTACCGGATGCAAACTTACTAAGGTTGATGATTCTCCCCCGATACAAATCAAATCAATATAGATCAATGATTGGCAGTCTATTATTTAACGGCTTCTAGACCGACATTATGTGCGTTACATTATTGTCAGCATCACCTAAAGAATCCTTATGTCATCATTGAAAAGGATTTTTAAATATATTCAGGGCACTCTTGATTATGGTCTTTGGTATCCTAGAAGCAATGATTTCTCTTTGATTGCTTATACTGATGCTGACTGGGCTGGTTGCTTGGATGATAGGAAAAGCACCAGTGGTGCTGCTTTCTTTCTTGGTGATTGTTTAGTGGCATGGCACAACAAGAAACAAGTATCTGTTTCTCTTTCTACTGCCGAAGTAGAATACATTGCTGCCACTTCATGCTGTACTCAAGTACTGTGGATGAGTCAGACTCTTTCAGATATGGGTATTGATGTTTCTAAACCTGTTTCCATTCTTTGTGATAACACTAGTGCGATAAATATTTCAAAAAATCCTGTTATGCACTCTCACACTAAACATATTGCTATCAAGTTTCACTTTCTTTGAGAAAAGGTTTTGGCTAATGAAGTATGTTTACATTTTGTTGGATCACAATATCAGGTGGCTGATATTTTTAATAAGCCCTTAGCTAAAGAATTATTTGAAAGGTTGAGACTTCGATTGGGAGTTATCTCTCAATCTTTACTTCTCTGATTTTACAAGCATTGACTTAGGGGGAGCATGTTATATGTTTTGATTCACTTACAACTCTCCTACAAACTTGGTTGCTGCACTGTTACTCTTTTTTTAGCTGTTTCTCATGGTATTCTGGTTGGCTTCTCAGTTGTGTTTCATTGCAATGCACATTCTTCTCTTCTATTCTTTGTCATTGAGGAAAAAAGGGGGAGAGTCATTTGTGTTTTTCCATAAAGGACAAAGGGGGAATTTGTTGGATCTCTGTTGTGTTTACAGTTTGTCCTTGATGAAAAAACCCCTTTCAGATGGTTCTCCTTGCATACCACAGGTGTATTTCATTTGATCACATTCTTTGATCTCACATTTCTGAAGGCCTACTCATATCGGCGTGAGAATGGTAGGGTCTCCTCGATCCTCTTTGAAATGTCTGTGTTGCCTTTCGGCAAGACATTTCTGATGTCATGTCAATTGGAATTTTGTCATTCATACTGCCTTCGGCGTGACATTCTCTGTTGTTTCGGCGACAGTGAGTGATCTCTTTCGGTAGGAGTAATACCATCGATATGTGGTCTCAGCGAAATTGGTATGTCACACCGATTGGAGATTAAATGGGAACATATCGACAAGAGTTTAAGGTTTCAGTGAAGGGTCATAGCGAAAAGGTTATGTCTCCCTGACTAATGCATGTGGAAGTCTATCGACAGGAGTGTTGTTTTCGGTATGTAGTCTCACCGAAGACATAGTGTCTCACCGACTGTGCACCGAAAGGTCTTATCGGCAAAGGTTGTGGCTTCACTGAAATGTCACAGCGAATGTGCAATGTCACACCGACCACCGTTGGAAAATTGCCTTCGGTAGGACATTCTGGAAGTCTCGGCGAATAGGTGTGAATTCAGAGTATTTCGGTATAACAAAGTTAATCTATATGATATCTCTCCGATATCAAAAACTATCGCGATAGCGAATGATGATTTCTTTTTGGTGAAAGATACTTTTTGTTTCAATGACCAAAAGGATGTTTGATGGCTCTCGGCAAAACATTATGAAGTCTACAAGAGGTCTCTCCGATCTCGTTTGATCATAGCGATAAAAAATGAAACAAAAACGACATCTCGGTGAGAAGTTACCTTATGTCTCAGCGAATGCATAATATAATAAGGAAGCCCATTGATGAGACATGATGTATTCGTTATGTCTTCTCCTCGACTTTGATGTGTCACAGCGAAAGCAAATTGAACCAAGGCGACGACTAACGAGTGAATTAGGGATGAACGTTTGGCATTAAAGTTTCCTTCGGCATAACAAGTCATCGATTGAAAAGAAAGTTTGTTAGGGAAAACTTTTTGAGCTTATTCTTTTAGCTGGGTATCGAACCCTAGCCTGGCCGCCATCATGAGAAAGCTTCATAAACTGTTCTTTACTACTGTTGCTGGCTGTAACGGAATTTTTAGGATGAAATTCATTTTTGGTTCAGAAATGAATGGTATGGCTACTTTGTTTGATGCGCCTCTTTGGCTGGAAGCTCGACAGTGGTTGATGGAGCCATAGGAGTTATAGATTTGTTTGGTATTTTTATTTATGTGTTTCATGCTACACATACTGGTTTATTATCACCATTTTCTTTAACTGCACTCTGCATCTCTGTTACTAATATGACAAATGATGCCCTGACTGAGTATTGTCTTTCATACATTGGAAGTTATGATTTTCTGTGGTGGGCAGTTGTGTTTTTTTATGCAGAGAAATGATCTCACAAGTTTTAGAAGCTGGGTGGAACAACTCTTGTTTTGGTTGGTTGTTCAGCCGTTACTTTTGAAGACTGTTACTTTTCTGGCATTTATAAATAGAAGCAAAAAACTATGTTTTCTGTTCGGTTGTTGTAATTCTGAGATTATGATTCCTTGGCTGTATGAAAATGTATGGATAAACTCTGTAATAAAATCTGAATAACAAGATGCAGAGATTGTAAATTTCTTCTCTATGTAATATTTTAGGGATTCAATTATTGAATCTTTAAGGTATTCTGTAGACGAGAAAACAGAGAAATATGTGCTTAACTGAAATAAGAGAAATCCTCTTAGTTATTATTATCATAATTTGAGGGGTTGGTACTCCTGGAGATAGATATCTCTAAACAAGGGGTTGGTGCTCCTTGAGTGGGTGCTCAAAAATTAGCCTATAAGGCATTGTGAACAGTTGATTAAGAGATTAAGACTGGAAGGCATTTTGGGAGTGGTTTTTATACCCCAGGAGGGTTTTCCACTTGGAAATTTTTTTTGTGTCTCTTTTTTCTTCTGTGTTCTCACAACTTTACTGTGTTTTTGTTTCTGTTCACTATTGGGATTATTACTTTTCTCAATTCTATTTATAAATGATTACATTCAACTCATGACTGCATTAATCAGAGTAATATTGAGATCAAATTTGAGCTATGTTTTTAAATTTTTGAAAATTGGTCAAATCTGTTATGTCACTGATTCACCCCCCCCTCTCAGTGTCATTTTAACTCCAACAGGATACAGGTATTTCATGTTGCTTATTGATGATTATTCTAGAATGATGCGGGTTACTTTCTTAAGGGAGAAATCTGAAGCTCTGGAGAAGTTCAAGATCTTTAAGGCTATGGTTGAGACAGAGACAGGTTTGAAGATTAAATGTCTGAGATCAGATAGAGGCGGTGAATTCACTTCTAGTGAGTTTAATTCTTTTTTGTGAAGAACATGGAATAAGGAGACAATTATCTACACTGTGGACCCCTCAGAAAAATGGACTTTGTGGAAAGGAAGAATAAGACAATTGAAGAAGCTACTAGAACTATGATGTTGGAAGGAAATATCCCTCATATCTACTGGAGAGAAGCTGTGAAAACTGTTGTTTATACACTTAACCAGGTACAAATCAAAGGTGATACTGGTAAGACCCCTTATGAGCTATGGTATGGTCACAAACCTATTGTTAGATATTTCAAAATATTTGGAAGTAGATGCTATATCAAAAGAGATGAAGATATAGGAAAGTTTGATGCTAGAAGTGATGAAGGAATCATTTTGGGTTATTCTACTAAAAGCAAGGCGTACCGGTGCTACAATAAGAGATTGAGGAAAATGGTTGAAAGTGAAAATGCCAAGGTTGATGAAGACATAGATTGAACATCCAGAACCCGTGAATATGATTCTGATGATCAAAATGATAGTACAAACAAAGGAAAGAAAGTTTAGACTTCAAATCAAGTTCAAATCATTCTGGTGAATCAAGAAAATCAAGAGGAAGGAGAAACTAGTGGAAGTGTAGAAGAGAGAACACAAGAGCCTGAAGTTCAAGAACATCCTAAGACTCCAAGGTATGTAAGGTTAAATCATTCAGAAGATCAGATCATAGGTGATAAGAACAAAGGTGTCCAAACTAGGAGAAAAATTGTACAAGAATATTGTTTGATTTCAAAGACTAAGCCTAATAGTGTAAATGAAGCATGCAAAAATGAACATTGGGTTAAAGCAATGAAAGAAGAGCTACAATAGATTTGAGAAAAATGATACATGGATTCTTGTTCCCAGACCTAAGGAAAAAAATGTAATTGGAACTAAATGGGTATGTAGAAACAAACTGAATGAGCAAGGTGAAGTGGTTAGAAACAAAGCAAGATTGGTGTGTAAAGGATATTCTCAGATGGAAGGAATTGAATTTGAAGAGACTTTTGCCCCTGTTGCTAGGATTGAAGCTGTAAGATTATTTCTTGCTTATGCTGCTTACAAAAACTACAAGGTTTATCAGATGGATGTCAAGTCAACATTTCTAAATGGCGAATTAGAAGAAGTGTATGTTGAGCAACCTGATGGATTTTAGTTGACTGATCGAGAAGATATGGTTTTCCGATTGAAGAAAGCATTGTATGGAATTAAGAAAGCCCCTAGAGCATGGTATGCCAGATTGGACAAATACTTGTTGAAGCTTGGATTTAATAAAGGTACTACTGATAGTAATCTGTATTTCAAGATTGATCATAATAAAGATTTGATTGTGGAAGTCTTTGTTGATGATATCATTTTTGGAGGAGATGATAGTTTGTGCATGAAGTTTGTTGATGAGATGCAAAGTGAATTTGAGATGTCTATGATTGGAGAGATGAAATTCTTTTTGGGATTGCAAATTACTCAATTAGACAAAGGGATCTTTATATCTCAGTCCAAGTATGTGAAAGAATTGCTGAAGAAGTTTGGTATGGAAGATTCAAAGCTAGTTTGTACACCCATGGTGACCGGATGTAAGTTGACAACATATGATGATTCTACGAAAGAAAATCAAACTAGATATAGATCAATGATTGGTGGATTTCTTTATTTGACTCAAACTAGACCTGATGTCATGAATGCTGTATGTATTGTTGCAAGATTTTAAGCTGATCCTAAGGAATCTCATGTGACTACTATGAAGAGGATTTCCAGATACTTTAAGGGGACAATTGATTGTGGCCTGTGGTATCCTAAAGATGATGATCTTACTTTGAGTACCTTTACTAATGCTGATTGGGTAGGAGATGTGAATGACAAAAAAAGTACTAGTGGTGGTGCATTTTTCTTGGGAAAGAAGCTAATTTGATGGTTAAGTAAGAAGCAAAATTCCATTTCCTTATCTACTGTAGAGGAAAAATACATTGCTGCTGCTAACAATTGTACTCAAGTATTGTGGATGAAGCAGATGTTAAAGGATATCAGAGTTTTGTATGATGAACCTATAGCTATATTCTGTGATAATTCAAGTGCAATTAACATTTCTAAGAATCCAGTGTTGCATTCAAAGACCAAGCATATATCTATCAAGTTTCACTTTTTGAGAGAGAAGGTGAGTGAAAGGGAAGTCAGATTGGAGTATGTGCCTACTAAGGAGAAAATTGTAGACATCTTTACCAAGCCATTGCCTAAGGATACTTTTGAGTATCTCAGAGGGAAGTTAGGGGTGATTAACCCTCCTAATCAGAACTAAGATGCATTGCTTTGCATTAGTCCATGCTTTTCATAGTTATATCTTGATCCAAATTTATGTTGTGGTGGTTCCTACTCAAGGGGAGTAGTCAGATGTTCATATATGTGGTTCAGAGCTTATATAGAAGAGATATTTGTCATTGATGTCAAAGGGGGAGAAGAGTCATGTGAAAAACTATAAATTATCTAGGAGAAGAGTCATGTGAAAGAGTTGAGGAGAAAAAGAGGCATAATCTAAGGGGATGTAAGTGTTAAGAGATAGTTGTGTTGATGGTGTTTTTCACATCATGTGTTTCCATCAATGCCAAAGGGGGAGATTTTTGGATGTTATGGTTGTGTTGCTGATATGTGGTTGTCATTGATGTCAACACTACTAGCATTAAGTCATTTGAAGCTGTATATGTCGAGGATATTGAGAAAATTGTAATGGAATGAGTTGTAGGTTGTCAGTGATGAAGTGAAGTTCAATCTATTAGTGAGCTCAGTACGTTGATGATCATAGGTTGTGGACTAATGGTTTTCTTGTAGAGTATATCTAGTTTATCCATGTTGAGTTTTAGAGATCCGCATGAAGATTTGATCGAGTTATGAAGATTTTATTCTAACAATTTTTCTGTTGCTTTAGTTGGTGTTCATGATTGAAGATGTTGTGATTCTAGTAAGTTCAGTTGTTGTGGATGCTTCTTTGGTGATTCATGATGTTTGTGGATACTTCTAGATCATTCTCTATCTTTGTTGCACGTCCACATTGATCGTTGTGCTCGTGATTGGCGATTTTGTCTTGCATGTTCATGTTTTTCATGTTCTTGTTTGACAGGGTGATTGTAGCATGTTGTGAATATTCGAGGAGTAATTATTTGAAGTGTTTCATGTTTGAGGATGTTGTTTTCGGTCTTCACTATATTGTGGCCGACCTTGGTTGATTCACATTAATAATTGTTATTGATTTGGGCTAATAGTTTGTATTCATTTTATTATTTTGTTTAAGCTGACATGTAATGATGTAATTTCTTGTTGCAGATATATATAAGCGATTGTTTAATTGATTTGAAGGTGTGCTTTGTGTAAGGTGTGTGCGAATAAAGTCCTAATCATTTGAAGGAAGAAGAGAGAGTGAAGAAGAGTGAATAAGTGTTCATGTGCTTAACCAAAATTGTAATCAGGCATTAGCATATGCTATTTTCTCAGTTAAAATCCATACGGATATAATTCGAATGTTTTTGTAAGACAATGTGTCTTCCTCTGGGCAGTAAGCCTTGTTGTAATTGAGTAGTGAGCTCTAGGAAGTGTGCCTGAATGCATGTGCATTCCCCATTTCATTCTTAATACTTTTAACAAGGTATAATCTTGTGGACTGACCTCCATTGTGGTTTTTCCCCTAATAGGGTTTCCACATAAAAAATCTTGGTGTTATGTGTGTTTCTGATTTGTTGATGATTTATGCTTTCATGGTTATTAATCAAATCTGAGAATATGGGTTAATAAGTTTAATAAGTTTGAATTTCTGTGACAACTGATTCAACCCCCCTCTCAATTGTATGCCCTTGTGTTGCCAATAGTGTGAGTGTTGTAAGCCAATTTATGTGATGCTTATGGATTAACTGTAGGTATTATCGTAATAAAATGAAATGAATTATTGCTTAAGATGTAAATTCATTATGTTGTGAAATGATTGAACTTTTTTTCAAAGTAATAATGATTGAAGTGAATATATATATGTATAGTGTATTCCCTAATAATCATATAATTGATAGATGAAGTAATGTGGAATTGACATATATGAAACGTGAATAAATTATCTTTTGGGTTGTGTTGATAGTTAATTATAAAGTTTACCCAAATATTTTAGAATACCTTGGAAGATAAAATTTATTGTTGCCATACTTGGAAATTATTACATAAGGGATTATTGTCAAGTGCTCTTGCTTACCTTCACTTTAGGGGACTTCCTGGAGGAATCCCAGTCTTAGGGGGGGAGAGTGTAAGACCCCATCTCTTACGATCTTGTTGAACCTATGAGTCAATGATGGTTTTTGATTAGGGGAAAAATAGGTTTTGATGGGACCCAAAACCCAGTACAAGAAGGTTTTGAAGGGACCTAAAATCCTTTACAAGGAAAAGAAGCTGCAAGAGAAATAATCAACAAACCAACCGCATCCCATTAGTAGTAATCAAACAAAGATATTCTGATCAAAACTAGCTACATCCAACAGGTTTTGAAGGGACCTTAAACCCTTTACAACCAGGTTTTTACTAGTACCTAGAACCCAAAGAGACTAGCAAAAAACACCTAAAACAATCAGGCACCAAAGAAACCAAGCTGCATCAAACCATCTACTTAGTAACAACAACACTGAGCCAAAAAGATGAAGGCAACAAAACTACCCAATCAAAACAATCATTCCACGAAGATTCTCAACCTCAATACGAGAAATACAAGGCAGAACAGAGGAAGGAAAAATATCTTTAAAACACCAATCCAACCAAGACGCCAACTCAACCTCCATAAATGAAGGAAAGAGCTACCCTCTATTGGTAAGGAATGTATGAACACTTTTTCCACTGAATCCAGAGATCACCAACAACCACATACTCCACCTCAAAAAGAGAAACTACCACCTCAAAAGGGACAACAGTTGAGAAAACTAGAGCAAGGAGCTTCCTTCCAGACCCACAACATCCATCTTCACCTCTATAGAAGAGAAATCCACCTCAATAGGGTCAGTCTTCACCTTTGTAGAAGAAACAGGCTGTAGAACCAAGAGCAAAGCCACCAAACTAGCAAAAAAAATCACACCAACCTTAGGCATACCTAGCAACAAGAGTTTAAAGAGGGACGAGAACAAAAAAAATATCTAGGCCTTTAAGATAGGAAAGAAAAATAACCCAACTGACTACCCAAGTTCAATAAAAGGAGCATAAAAAAAATCATCCGGGTCTTCAAAATAGTCATGAAAAATAGCCCATTTGACCCACAGAGAGCAGAAAAGACCCTCCGACAGTAGAACACCATTTGGGTTAGCAACCAAGCCATCAAGAAGAGAACCTCAAGCAAGATCATACAGATACAGATCTATTTGCAGAGGAAAATAGACCCCGAATTGAAGAAGAGCACAATGAAGCTTAAGGGGGTCCTAAAGACAACCAAAAGAAACACCAACTTGCAAGTCAATCCCAACAACATAAATCTCCTCCAAAAGAGAGCCCAAAGCCAAGAAAAAACATTAACCCCCTTTGAAAATGAGGACCATGTCAACCACAAAGGGTACCCAATAGCTCTGAAAGAGAGCCCTAGATGATCTGGAACACAAGAAGCCACAATACAACCACTTCTCCACCAAATACCATAGAGGAAATCCCTAAAGTCCACCACTAGACTCCCATCTCCACCACAACTATGAGGCAAGAAATCCCCAACACCACCACCAAGGAGAAACTCTCCTTGAAAGATCCCTCTAGCCAAAGCATCACCTGAAGGGAAGAAAGAGGCCAGGAAAGCCTCTCTCACAACATCGACATACTCTTCCAAACATAGCATAAAAAAGAACCAAGACTACCAAGAAAGCGGTAAACTCCAAGCAGTAGACAACAAACAAGAGCCCTCAGATGGAGAAAGAGACTCTCCCCTCAAAAGCCACAAAGTATTAAAGATGAAGGAAATTGAAATGAACCCCATGCAACACAGAGAAGTCAACGACCACAGGAAACCCAAACAACCGTCCGCCAAAGACAAGGCCAGAGTAAAAGCACTTGTAGAAAAAAATCTCGCAAGCCAAAGCTCCAAAGGGGGCTTAAAGAGTAGATCCACACCCAAAGAAGCCGATGAACCTGCTAGGGAATCTACATTCACATCAGACCCCTCTCCATCGTCATCTCCATTATCAGAGGAGTTCAAAATTCCTCCTGAACTCTGCTTCCTACTTGATCGCATGCGTTAATGATGGTTATGTTCAATATCTTATGTTATTTTATGTTAGATAATACACGAGTGATGTTTGTTCCTATACATCAAAGATGCTCATATTTTGGTTGTTAGAAGATATGGTAAATTGACTAATATTATCTAACTAATGGTAGTTGTGATTTTGTGTGATAGATAGATGAGTTTTATTCCTTGCCTATGTAAGTATGCAATCCATTCCTTTTCTGCGTAAGTGCAATGATAGAGATGTTCAATTATTGGTAATATTATTATATTAATTGTGATTATATACCATGGGTGTGAGTAGGTACGATTGTATAGATGATGATTGGGATTCAATGTTTACTTGTAGTAGTATTTGTTATAAGTTAAATAGGTTATTGAAATAAGTGGTGATATTTTGATAAAAATAGTATGATCAAATATTGCTTGACTCTAATAGGTATTATACAAAAAGGGAGTGTTAAATTATATGTTACTTATTTAGATTAGTGGATTTAATTTTCTAGTTGATTACAATTCTTAGAATGTTATTTTTCATATACTAGTTGCTTCGATTGTTATTAATCATGAGTAATACTGACACCCTTTTCTGGTTGAGTAAACAGGTGGAAAATTGGCCAATGTTGATCAGGGGGTTACATAGCTACTTCCATTATGTTATTCTTGTGAATTTTTGGGATTTTCAAGTACATGTGATTTAACCTTATTTTGCATGGTAGGGATTATGTATGTGAGTTTTTTTACTAGTCCTTTGAGTCACCTTTTTAATATGATTACATATTTAT
>VDFB02004937.1:0-16278 GCA_007258455.2 Sequoia sempervirens
AGGTCTTCAAGTCACATAGACGTGAATTTTCTCATCAAAAAGACTATCGTCTTTCACCAAGACCTCACACTGAGCTTCATGTTATACCAAACTCTGAACAACAGTCGCCAAGAGTTACACCGAAGTCAGGATTCCATTGGAAAGACAATTGCTCTTCGCCAAGACATCACCAGAGGGTTCCAAGTCACCCCAATTCAATCTTGTCGGCCAGACTTACTGCTTTCGCCAAGACTTCATACCGAAGCCTTTAAGTCATATCGAAGTGTTCCACTGTCGGTGAGAGAATCAACCTTCGGCAAGACATCTTACCGAGGCTTCCAAGTTATCCTGAAACAACTGTTCGCCAAGAGTCACACTGAACTGATGACCCCACATGCTGCCGGCAAGACTTCCGATATTCGATGAGACATCATATCAAAACAATATGTTACACCGATGACCCCTAACACTATCGCCGAGAAATCTCCCGGTCGTCAAGAGATCATTCCGATAGGAACAAGTCATACCGATTTCTTCATCGGCCAGACAGACCAAAGGTCATGTCGATATTGGCAAGACTTCCTATCGTCGCCAAGACTTCTCACCGAGACTCTTCAGTTAGCTTGAGTGTATACCGTCGGTGAGACATTCCTCAGTTGCCAAGAGATCTTCCCGAGAGTTCAAGTCACCGCGAACCAGCTTATCAGTGAGACTTCTCCCGGTCGCCATGACTTCCTGCCGAATCCATTTGTTATCCCAAAGATTCTAAGTCACCATGAGTCTCCCCGAAGCCCGATAACAAACCCTTATGTCACTGAGACATTCCACTCAGTAGGAGATTACAACGAAGGCCATAAGTCACAGCGATAGGCTTCTTCGGCAAGACAAAAGCATTCTCTTGGCGACATGAGCAAAACATAAGGTAAACTGCTAGTCGGCTAGACAACAGAAATGTCACAATGACTAAGCTTTCTCAGAGGTTTCAGCCTGTGAGATTGAGGCATATTTTCCAATAGTCTCTAGTACTCAATTACATACCCTACTCCCAGTGTATTCTCTGTGCTCTACTCCCTTATACATTCCATTAAGGCCTTCATGGAATAATTAAAAACATAACATATTACAGGACCAATAGTCCAAATGTTTTAGCATACCTATCGAAAAATAAAAAAATGAAAAATAACAAGCAGGAAGAAAATCATCAAAATATAAAATCAATTTTAGTGATCATAAGAAATGCAAGGTAAAAATATCTTGATGGTCATACTTAGGTACATAAATAAAATAGAAAAATTTCTTACTTTCCCACAACATTTCATTCAATAAAATAAAATATTACATCTACAGTTCACAATATACAATGGAAGCCATGAAATTCCTCACTTCACCTTGATCAGAGGTGAGTAGGAGAATACACATGGTAACTTGACAAGCCAAATTCCAAAACTCTAATTACATTCATACAGAAAGATTATTCCAACAATTATTTTCATTATACTCCCACTTTTGAATCATCTCTTTCCAAATGTTGAGTCCTCATTTAAGCATAGGGTGATTTTACATCCTTATTCATTGTAAAAGCCTCGCTTCTAAGAATACATAAAAATTTTTACATCTCATTTCTTGGATAAAAGGAACTCTTCTTCCTGGTCTATCTTCTCTTCTTTCAACTTGAGGTTTACAATGCTGAGAGGTGGCCGTCCTCATACATGCCCTCTCTAATTCTTCACTTGAGGCAATTAAGCTATCATTTCATCCACAGCAGAGCTCAAAATCTCTATTCCCCATGGCAGGAGGAGTCACATTATTCTCCGAAGGCATATCCCTAGAGAGTTGTAAGGGTATCGATTTAAAGTTGACAACCACCTTCATCTTTTCCTTTCTTGGCTGGCTCGAGCTAGTGCATGACTCAAGTTCTCTTCATCTCCTATCCATATGTCACTATCGTCATTAATTCCCTTGATGGTTTGCGCAATAGCTTTCATCTCCCTCTTGTCTCTAAGGTGGTGCTTCTTTCTAATGGACTTCCTTGCAATCGTTATGAGGCACACCATCCTAACACAAGAATAAAATGGATAATCTTTCTAATGGACCTTGCATTGCACATTTTATGGATAATAAAATGTCTTACTAATATTTTGAGTTTGAATGACTTTTCTGCACTTTATTTTAGAGTTCAATATAATAATCAGTATAGGGTACACACATGGCCTAATGACCAATATAAATCATATATCAACATATTGCATCTTCCATTAGATTAAGTCAAACACATAAATATCATACACTACTACTCTCCAAGGTGCAGTCAATATTATTCCATTCAAAAGGAATTTCCATCATCCAAGCATATTATCAGATTTACTCTAGTTCTTCAAAGACTCCAATAACATGAGTCATTTTTTTCTTATCATTCTCAGGTCAAAAGACTCCACCACAAAGAAAATTACACAACTAAGAAAATTCAACAACTCAATTCAAGATTTGCAATACTACGTTATCAACATTCCCGACATTATGCATTTCCATCAATTACAAATCTATCACCTTGTTACCTAGCATCGTCCAAAAATTTCTTTTTACCCTATCTTTGTAAGGAAATCTAGGAGCGCATCTAGTGAAAAATCCATGCAGTAGTGCCTTCGGTAACTTTCATTTTCAATTAGGTTGCCTCAAAGACACGAACAACTATGTCCAAATGCAGAACAAACACAGTTCATTTCCTACATTGATCCATCTGAGAGAAACACATGTAAATTCAACAGCAAGCATTAACAGATTCTACTACATGAACCAACAGGCATGAAAGGTGAAACAGAAAACCAGAACACAAATATTTAAGTGGGGAAAATCCTTTCAGATAAAAAACCCCACACTCCAAAGATCGATCCATTGTATTATTCAGCAACAGAATGGTTACAATACAATTTCAGGCTCTTACCCTTTTTAGATATTACATCTTGTTCATTATAGATACAACTGGTAACATACTATCCCTGAGAGATCAAACATGGCATTCATGATCAAGAGAGATTCTAGCAGCATAACTTTGCCTCTCTCACTCTCTGCCTCGGCCTCATGGCTTCATTCTATCAGCCAGCCACTCAGCCTTTCTCTATCGATCTCTCTTTGAATCTTGGCTCTTCAGCATCAGCCTCAGAACGTCCAATGCATACCTATATACATTTGTTCTCTACAGGATCTATAGAATCATTCTTTTCCAACTGTCGGATCAAAACTCACCAGTCATCCAACCCAACATCATCCGATGTTTCCACTTCCTCGTGCTTTAGTTTTCCAACTTCCACATAGAAATGGTTCAAAAAATGGTTCACTTCTGCTTTCTCAAATTGGTCCACATCGCACCACATCAGACAACCTTCACTCGGTCAACATCGATCAACTTGTGTCGCATGTCGGTGAGACACTAGAAGTGTCTCCCCGATGCCACAAGACCTGATTACATGTTGTCGTCAAGAGTCATCTCCATCAGCAAGAGGTTCTACCGATATCCACAAGTCATCGATTTCAGCATTCTCATCGGAGAGACAATCGTCATTCGATGAGACATCACACCGAGCTCATAAGTCATTCCGAAGTGTTCCTTAGTCACCAAGACTTTAGTCATTCACTGAGAGATCATATCAAGTCTTCAAGTCATGCCAAAACCCATTGTAATCTTATCGGCATCCATCTATCAGCAAGAGTCACCTTATCAGCATAATCAGCGAGACCTCTCACCGACCTCCAATTGAACTCATCTGCCAACGCTGTCGCCAAGAGGTTTCACTAAGGTCTTCAAGTCACATAGATGTGAATGTTCTCATCGGCAAGACTATCGTCTCTCACCGAGACCTCACACCGAGCTTCATGTTATACCAAACTCTGAACAACAGTCACCAAGAGTTACACCGAAGTCAGGATTCCATCAGCAAGACAATTGCTCTTTGCCATGACATCACCCCGCAGGTTCCAAGTCACCCCAATTCAATCTTGTCGGCCAGACTTACTGCTTTCGCCAAGACTTCATACCGAAGCCTTTAAGTCATATCGAAGTGTTCCACTGTCGGTGAGAGAATCAGCCTTCGGCAAGACATCTTACCGAGGCTTCCAAGTTATCCTGAAACAACTGTTCGCCAAGAGTCACACCGAACTGATGACCCCACATGCTGCCGGCAAGACTTCCGATATTCGATGAGACATCATATCAAAACAATATGTTACACCGATGACCCCTAACACTATCGCCGAGAAATCTCCCGGTCGTCAAGAGATCATTCCGATAGGAACAAGTCATACCGATTTCTTCATCGGCCAGACAGACCAAAGGTCATGTCGATATTGGCAAGACTTCCTATCATCGCCAAGACTTCTCACCGAGACTCTTCAGTTAGCTTGAGTGTATACCGTCGGTGAGACATTCCTCAGTTGCCAAGAGATCTTCCCGAGAGTTCAAGTCACCCCGAACCAGCTTATCAGTGAGACTTCTCCCGGTCGCCATGACTTCCTGCCGAATCCATTTGTTATCCCAAAGATTCTAAGTCACCATGAGTCTCCCCGAAGCCCGATAACAAACCCTTATGTCACTTAGACATTCCACTCAGTAGGAGATTACAACGAAGGCCATAAGTCACAGCGATAGGCTTCTTTGGCAAGACAAAAGCATTCTCTTGGCGACATGAGCAAAACATAAGGTAAACTGCTAGTCGGCCAGACAACAGAAATGTCACAATGACTAAGCTTTCTCAGAGGTTTCAGCCTGTGAGATTGAGGCATATTTTCCAATAGTCTCTAGTACTCAATTACATACCCTACTCCCAGTGTATTCTCTGTGCTCTACTCCCTTATACATTCCATTAAGGCCTTCATGGCATAATGAAAAACATAACATATTACAGGACCAATAGTCCAAATGTTTTAGCATACCTATCGAAAAATAAAAAAATGAAAAATAACAAGCAGGAAGAAAATCATCAAAATATAAAATCAATTTTAGTGATCATAAGAAATGCAAGGTAAAAATATCTTGATGGTCATACTTAGGTACATAAATAAAATAGAAAAATTTCATACTTTCCCACAACATTTCATTCAATAAAATAAAATATTACATCCACAGTTCACAATATACAATGGAAGCCATGAAATTCCTCACTTCACCTTGATCAGAGGTGAGTAGGAGAATACACATGGTAACTTGACAAGCCAAATTCCAAAACTCTAATTACATTCATACAGAAAGATTATTCCAACAATTATTTTCATTATACCTCCTACTTTGAATCATCTCTTTCCAAATGTTGAGTCTCATTTAAGTATAGGTGGATTTTTACATCCTTATTCATTGTAAAAGCTCTGTTTTTCTAAGAATACATAAAAAAAATTTACATCTCATTTTTGGATAAAGGGAACTCTTCTGGTTCATCTTCTTCTTTCAACTTGAGGTTTACAATGTTGAGAGGTGGTTGTCCTCATACATGCTCCTCTAATTCTTCACTTGAGGCAATTGCTATCATTTCATCCACAACAGGAGCTCAAAAATCTCTATTCCCCATGGCAGGAGGAGTCACATTATTCTCCGAAGGCATATCCCTAGAGAGTTGTAAGGGTATCGATTTAAAGTTGACAACCACCTTCATCTTTTCCTTTCTTGGCTGGCTCGAGCTAGTGCATGACTCAAGTTCTCTTCATCTCCTATCCATATGTCACTATCGTCATTAATTCCCTTGATGGTTTGCGCAATAGCTTTCATCTCCCTCTTGTCTCTAAGGTGGTGCTTCTTTCTAATGGACTTCCTTGCAATCGTTATGAGGCACACCATCCTAACACAAGAATAAAATGGATAATCTTTCTAATGGACCTTGCATTGCACATTTTATGGATAATAAAATGTCTTACTAATATTTTGAGTTTGAATGACTTTTCTGCACTTTATTTTAGAGTTCAATATAATAATCAGTATAGGGTACACACATGGCCTAATGACCAATATAAATCATATATCAACATATTGCATCTTCCATTAGATTAAGTCAAACACATAAATATCATACACTACTACTCTCCAAGGTGCAGTCAATATTATTCCATTCAAAAGGAATTTCCATCATCCAAGCATATTATCAGATTTACTCTAGTTCTTCAAAGACTCCAATAACATGAGTCATTTTTTTCTTATCATTCTCAGGTCAAAAGACTCCACCACAAAGAAAATTACACAACTAAGAAAATTCAACAACTCAATTCAAGATTTGCAATACTACGTTATCAACATTCCCGACATTATGCATTTCCATCAATTACAAATCTATCACCTTGTTACCTAGCATCGTCCAAAAATTTCTTTTTACCCTATCTTTGTAAGGAAATCTAGGAGCGCATCTAGTGAAAAATCCATGCAGTAGTGCCTTCGGTAACTTTCATTTTCAATTAGGTTGCCTCAAAGACACGAACAACTATGTCCAAATGCAGAACAAACACAGTTCATTTCCTACATTGATCCATCTGAGAGAAACACATGTAAATTCAACAGCAAGCATTAACAGATTCTACTACATGAACCAACAGGCATGAAAGGTGAAACAGAAAACCAGAACACAAATATTTAAGTGGGGAAAATCCTTTCAGATAAAAAACCCCACACTCCAAAGATCGATCCATTGTATTATTCAGCAACAGAATGGTTACAATACAATTTCAGGCTCTTACCCTTTTCAGATATTACATCTTGTTCATTATAGATACAACTGGTAACATACTATCCCTGAGAGATCAAACATGGCATTCATGATCAAGAGAGATTCTAGCAGCATAACTTTGCCTCTCTCACTCTTTGCCTCGGCCTCATGGCTTCATCCTATCAGCTAGCCACTCAGCCTTTCTCTATCGATCTCTCTTTGAATCTTGGCTCTTCAGCATCAGCCTCAGAATGTCCAATGCATACCTATATACATTTGTTCTCTACATGATCTATAGAATCATTCTTTTCCAACTGTCAGATCAAAACTCACCAGTCATCCAACCCAACATCATCCGATGTTTCCACTTCCTCATGCTTTAGTTTTCCAACTTCCACATAGAAACGGTTCAAAAAATGGTTCACTTCTGCTTTCTCAAATTGGTCCACATCGCACCACATCAGACAACCTTCACTCGGTCAACATCGATCAACTTGTGTCGCATGTTGGTGAGACACTAGAAGTGTCTCCCCGATGCCACAAGACCTGATTACATGTTGTCGTCAAGAGTCATCTCCATCAGCAAGAGGTTCTACCGATATCCACAAGTCATCGATTTCAGCATTCTCATCGGAGAGACAATCGTCATTCGATGAGACATCACACCGAGCTCATAAGTCATTCCGAAGTGTTCCTTAGTCACCAAGACTTTAGTCATTCACTGAGAGATCATATCAAGTCTTCAAGTCATGCCAAAACCCATTGTAATCTTATCGGCATCCATCTATCAGCAAGAGTCACCTTATCAGCATAATCAGCGAGACCTCTCACCGACCTCCAATTGAACTCATCTGCCAACGCTGTCGCCAAGAGGTTTCACTAAGGTCTTCAAGTCACATAGATGTGAATGTTCTCATCGGCAAGACTATCATCTCTCACCGAGACCTCACACCGAGCTTCATGTTATACCAAACTCTGAACAACAGTCACCAAGAGTTACACCGAAGTTAGGATTCCATCAGCAAGACAATTTCTCTTTGCCAAGACATCACCCCGCAGGTTCCAAGTCACCCCAATTCAATCTTGTCGGCCAGACTTACTGCTTTCGCCAAGACTTCATACCGAAGCCTTTAAGTCATATCGAAGTGTTCCACTGTCGGTGAGAGAATCAGCCTTCGGCAAGACATCTTACCGAGGCTTCCAAGTTATCCTGAAACAACTGTTCGCCAAGAGTCACACCGAACTGATGACCCCACATGCTGCCGGCAAGACTTCCGATATTCGATGAGACATCATATCAAAACAATATGTTACACCGATGACCCCTAACACTATCGCCGAGAAATCTCCCGGTCGTCAAGAGATCATTCCGATAGAACAAGTCATACCCCGATTTCTTCATCGGCCAGCATTGCACTAAAGGTCATGTCGATATTGGCAAGACTTCCTATCATCGCCAAGACTTCTCACCGAGACTCTTCAGTTAGCTGAGTGTATACCGTCGGTGAGACATTCCTCAGTCAAGCCAAGAGATCTTCCCGAGAGTTCAAGTCACCCCGAACCAGCTTATCGGTGAGACTTCTCCCGGTCGCCATGACTTCCTGCCGAATCCATTTGTTATCCCAAAGATTCTAAGTCACCATGAGTCTCCCCGAAGCTCGATAACAAACCCTTATGTCACTGAGACATTCCACTCAGTAGGAGATTACAACGAAGGCCATAAGTCACAGCGATAGGCTTCTTTGGCAAGACAAAAGCATTCTCTTGGCGACATGAGCAAAACATAAGGTAAACTGCTAGTCGGCCAGACAACAGAAATGTCACAATGACTAAGCTTTCTCAGAGGTTTCAGCCTGTGAGATTGAGGCATATTTTCCAATAGTCTCTAGTACTCAATTACATACCCTACTCCCAGTGTATTCTCTGTGCTCTACTCCCTTATACATTCCATTAAGGCCTTCATGGCATAATGAAAAACATAACATATTACAGGACCAATAGTCCAAATGTTTTAGCATACCTATCGAAAAATAAAAAAATGAAAAATAACAAGCAGGAAGAAAATCATCAAAATATAAAATCAATTTTAGTGATCATAAGAAATGCAAGGTAAAAATATCTTGATGGTCATACTTAGGTACATAAATAAAATAGAAAAATTTCATACTTTCCCACAACATTTCATTCAATAAAATAAAATATTACATCCACAGTTCACAATATACAATGGAAGCCATGAAATTCCTCACTTCACCTTGATCAGAGGTGAGTAGGAGAATACACATGGTAACTTGACAAGCCAAATTCCAAAACTCTAATTACATTCATACAGAAAGATTATTCCAACAATTATTTTCATTATACCTCCTACTTTGAATCATCTCTTTCCAAATGTTGAGTCTCATTTAAGTATAGGTGGATTTTTACATCCTTATTCATTGTAAAAGCTCTGTTTTTCTAAGAATACATAAAAAAAATTTACATCTCATTTTCGGATAAAGGGAACTCTTCTGGTTCATCTTCTTCTTTCAACTTGAGGTTTACAATGTTGAGAGGTGGTTGTCCTCATACATGCTCCTCTAATTCTTCACTTGAGGCAATTGCTATCATTTCATCCACAACAGGAGCTCAAAAATCTCTATTCCCCATGGCAGGAGGAGTCACATTATTCTCCGAAGGCATATCCCTAGAGAGTTGTAAGGGTATCGATTTAAAGTTGACAACCACCTTCATCTTTTCCTTTCTTGGCTGGCTCGAGCTAGTGCATGACTCAAGTTCTCTTCATCTCCTATCCATATGTCACTATCGTCATTAATTCCCTTGATGGTTTGTGCAATAGCTTTCATCTCCCTCTTGTCTCTAAGGTGGTGCTTCTTTCTAATGGACTTCCTTGCAATCGTTATGAGGCACACCATCCTAACACAAGAATTCCAACATTAGACTCTCATAATGTTGGATGTGAATAGAACATGGTGAGTACATAGGTTCTAGAGATGAACCTTAGGCTCTGATACCAAATGTAAGGACCACAATTCTCACATACTAAAATTAACCTTCAAATAAGCAATTAGATACCAAGTGTATAAATTAGATCAAATTACTTATAATAGATAAAATTAACTTTATTTAATATATATCCAAGTAGGTTCACATACATCATGAGTCAAACAAGGTTGTGCTTTTACAAGTTCTTGCCATGTAGGCTGTTACATGAATAACATCTTCCACACAAGCACCTTGGAAACTGAGAGAGAGAATATCATTGAAGTGATATCCACCCTACCATGAAGCTTACAACTTCCCCGTGCTTTTCAACTGGAAAGCCCAACCCATCACAAGGGCTCTAGCAAACAGGAACTGATGTAGGTGAAAGAAAATTGTGCTCTTCTTAACTTATTACTTATAAATGTATAAATGAACTTGCATACATAGTTCATACATACTTTTGAATTTGGTCCTATTAATATCCAATAAATTTCAAATTCCTATCTTATAAGTGATTAAGGACAACCTTAAAATGTTTATCATCATGTTGGATCTATATTGGATTTTGATCAATCTAACCATAGCTCTCATTATTTCTAACTTTATGTCCAAAGGTTGATATAATAAACTTAGTTCCAATTCCAACATTCATGTTGTACTTAATCTAAAGAATCCACAATAATTTCATGGATAGATCATATCACTACTACCTCAAGGTTTTCATACAATCAATTATTAAATTCTAGTAATCAATATAATATTTACTTTTATTTCTATGAAGACTGTCTTTTTCATACAAGTATATTCAATATATATATATATATATAAGATACAAGCAGAGACATCATATTCTTTCATATTGTAGGTGGAGCCCAAGATCACCATTTGCAAGATATACCTTCACCAAAAAGTGAGAGAAGCATACAAACTATTTCACCAAAGAGAGAAAAATATGAGATAATTTACATATTATACAGAGTGCCTTATAAAGGCATGAAAAGTGGGTGACGGGCGAGAAACTTCCTAGCATGGCAAAAACTACCCAAAAAAAATGCACAATTAATCCTATGTTAAGAATTAACTCACTAACACCCCTCCTTAAGTGAAAACTTAGGAGGAATGAAGATGCAAAAAATGAAAAATGCAATAAGGGTCCCGACTACACAACCATGTTAGGTACCTATTTATAATGCAATCTCTCACAACTAGAGAAAAGGAGAAAAACCCTGTGGGAAAAAACCCCTCTCCGAAAGAGAGAAAAGAAAACAAACATGATGCATGGATGGAGGACTCAATCACACCCCCCAAGTACTACCTACATCATGTATATACAATAAACGATCCCCCAATAGAAAGGAAAACAAGATATATCATATTCCCCCCATAATGAAGAAGCTTCTATGCCAATGGTGCATGCATGAAGACAAAACACTATCCAATGCTATGATACCATGTAGGTGGAGTTCAAGATCACCATTTGCAAGACACACCTTCACATAAAAGTGAGAGAAGCACACATACTATTTCACCAAAGAGGGAAAAATATGAGATAATTTACATACTATATAGAGTGCCTTATAAAGGCATGAAAAGTGGGTGACAGGTGAGAAACTTCCCAACACGGGAAAAAATACCCAAAAAACAAATGCACAATTAATCTTAAGTTAAAAACTTTACTCACTAACACATATATTCACATTAATCCAAATTACTCACATCATTAGTTTGTTAGCTATACACAACTTTATCAACACCAACAATATTGATAGTCATTTAGACTTTCTATTTAATTTGCAAGGTAATACTATTATTTTAAATCTACATCTGGAGAATTAACCCATAATTTCTCCTTAAACATTATTTATCTCTCATTATTCTTTTTGATAGGATTTCAAATCAGATAAGGTTATATATATATATATATATATATATATATATATCTTTATTTTCTAAAAATAACACTTGACAAAAGAAACGTAATCTCATTTGTAATGATTTAATTACTTATCATTCAATTTTTATCTATACAAATGAAACAATATTTTATCAAATATTTACCTAGATATAAAGAGACTATGAAATGTATTTGAAATAAACAAATCGCTATGTTTGATTTCAGCATACTTAAATAATGTTCCAAATATCATATCAATTGCAAGGAAAATAGCTTCTTTCAAAGACATTCAATCACTTTTATTTGATTCAAAAGGAAAAATTAAGTCAAATTATTTCTATCAATTTAATGCATGTTTACTTTCACGTAAATGCCTTTATTCATCCAATTAATGCATAAGATAAATCAATTATAACTTTAGCCTTCAACATGCATGCAACAATTTATTGGGTTTGATTTTGTAAGTTAAAATGCCATGTTTTAGTCATGTTTTCCCAATGAAGGTTTCCAAGTATGATTTCTTGTATAAAAATGAGAATCAATGTTTCTACTCTCTTAAATCCAGTTTTATTCTTGTCGTCCTTTATCAATTTGCTATCAATTTGCACTCAAAGTTGGTCTCATGAGTTTATATCAACAACATAGATGATGAAATATCAGTGTATAAAGTCAGGACAATAGTAGGAAAGCTTGAAATAGCAATGCATAAGGTTGGAACAACAATCTAATGAGTTAAAACAGCATTATGATAGGCTGGAACAACGATGTAGTAAGCTAAAACAACAATATGAAGTTTGAAGCTACTGCATATTTTTTGTAACAACAGTATAAATGTATGAACAACATAAATACGTGCTACACCAGTTTATATGCATGCTACAACAGTATTGAAGAATGTTTCAACAGTGAATGTTTAAAATACAATAACATGTAGAATTTTTGGTCTTATTTGTTTTGAATCAGCATGACAACATTAATTTTTATTTAATCATTGGTTTGAATAGCCATGTGAATGGCATAATTATGCACATATATGCATATTTATTCACAATTTTGGAAAGATATCTACAAAAATCCTTTAATAATAACACAAGTATTCATGGAATTGATGATTTAAGAGGTTATTATGCACATTCAAGCTTAGATCCACAAATCATTCACATAATTTCTTTGAGGAACCTATAAATATGAAGATCTTTGGCAATGCTCCAAGAATTTCTTCTTTTCCTTTCTTGGTTAAACGTTGTTTGATCGATGGCTTTCTTTATTTTCTTCCTTTCCTCTTCGCCATTCTTCTTTCAACTTTTCCAAATTTGCAAATTTAAGTCCCTTTTCTATTTTTCTATCTCATTATTTTATTTTCTAAATCTTGCTTTCTTTTTCCAAGATTTTTCTCATATTTATCTAATAAAACTAACATGGTTTATTAATTAACTTTGCATCATAATTATATTAAAAAATAATAAATAAATAATCCTAATTATTCTTCCTTCACGTATATATTTTAAATAAAAACCACTTTATAAAATAAATTAAACTACTTTATTTTTCTAAGGACTTTTCTAATATTTACTAACACTCAATTTAATTAATTAATGCAGAGACAAGGAAACTAAATGTCATCTAAGTGTGTGTGTAGATTTCTTTCACCACAGTTGCTTACATTAGCTAGACACCCCCTCCTCAGTGATTTTCTCTTTGCCGAGAGTATTTTCCTATCACGCATATGAAAGAAAGTTTGGTCAATGAACTTTTAAATAGTAATATTAAATTATAAATTAATTATTGAAAATAGGGGTCGTGACATCCTTCTCCCCTTAAAGAATCATCGTCCCAATGATCAACTTAACTAAAGATAAAAATTTCATTCCTCTTTAATTATTTTTTACCTCAATGTCAAGATCATCCAACCTAACAATTGTGTCACTACTCCACGCAATCATTGAGATAATGTAAGACTAACTTTTTCTTAATGATGCAATCCTCTAATGTTCCGCCAAATCCATCCTATAAAACTTCAACCCCCTTACATTAACACAATATTACTTTGTTACTCAAAAGCAATCTCTTGAACTCTCAACAGAGATTTTATGTTCCTCTAAAAGGCTACAAGGACTTACCATAGTCCACTTAACACATGGCCTAATTCTACAAGTCTTGAATATATGTAAAGCATGTGAGAGAAAAAATATAAACATTTGTCAAAATCTTATGCACTCTTGAAACATGTGGCAAAAACTTGTGAACTCGAGCTAGATATTACTTGACCCAATGGAAATTTTCTAACTAGCTTAAAGGCTCACAAGGCTACGGTGGGAGACTTAACTAAATTGTAATCCAGTATTGGACCCACTCTTCAAATTGTAGCACTTACATGTCAAATGGAGGAATGTGTTTGGATATCATCTTATCCAATGTCATTTCATAATTTGGCTCACCCATGAGTTGGTGTCTAATAAAAGGAAATACAAACTAGAATTGCTTGTGTGATGACGGGAGTGCACAATACCCATCTTCATTGTACACCATGCTGAGAGACACTCTCCTCCTTCCAAGAGGGATCACAAGATCAATGGATAGACCCCCATCTTCATCATACACCACGAGGAGAGACGCTCTCCTCCTTCTAAGAGGGATCATGCAATCAATGATCTACATATATCATTGAAGTTTATTTTGCACAAGTTATTTTCTACATCTATCATTTTTTCCTTATGCTCTCTACTTCATCCTCATGATGGATCACAAAGTGTCATCTAAAACATTGATGGGAAATAAACTTACACAATCAAATACAAAAATTTTCAGCTACAAACCCATTAATCAATTTAATGATTAGAACAAGTTGAAGACACACTAAGCAACCATGCAATATCCATATTGTATCGTGGTTGTGTAATTGTTGATGTTAGATAATGATGCAATGATTTGCTATGACTTGGATTCAAAATTGATGTGTTAAAATGATTAGGATTTATCCTTTTATATAGAACCCAAGCATGCAAAATCAAATGTTTCATGGTTAAGTTGGAAAATAATACTTAATAAAAAGAGATTTGAATCCATAATTAAATTTGAAATTGAAATTTCAAAGATAAATTTAACATTATACATCTAAATTAAATTGAAAACCTAAAACAAGAAATTAAAAATCTATAAATTAAATCTATACTTTTAAAATTTATAAAAGTAAACTCACAATAACTTATTACCTTTTATGCAAAACATAATATATATACTAATTATATATATAAACTATGACAGAATCCAGAAAGAAATCAGGAAATGCAGACGTTACTGAAACCCCAGCAGTTCCTACTGAAATTAAATGGAAACTAAAGGAGATTCTAGTTTCAAATCTTTTCCATGAATCCAGAATCTATGATTAAAATGGAAGTAAAAGAGACACAAATCTTGTCCCATCTTTCAGCCAAGAAATAAGGTGAAATAGAAACTAGTTTTAGATACAATATATGTTTTTTTAACATATTTATACAAAGATGTGAATACACTTTGAATTTTTTCTTCCCGGGCTTCGGGAACAAGCAAAGTCTTGCATACTTGTACAGGGGGTCAGTTTACAATAGGGGCATGTGTATTTTATTTACAAAGAATGGTTGGGATCTACGAATAAGAATTTTATGTACTATTCTACATTTTGGCTTTTCATGGCTACTTTCTTCATCCTCCTCCTCGTCCTGCGATATTGTTGCTTCTTTTCGCAGGCATTCGGCACAGAGCTCGTAGAAGAACAGATTGTGTCCTTGTTAATGATTTCACTTGTATAAGAACAAGACGAATAGTTTACATTCAGAGCAGTCGGAGGTGAAGCAGCTTGTGGTTTGTGGGCATTACCATTTTGCATGTGATGACGATGAGATGAGTGAATGTGAATGAGATGGTAAGGACTGAATCTGGTGTGTTTGAATTTGGGCATGACAAGATGCAAAATGTGTTTGTCAAAGCTGCTTCTGGTGGCGCCCACGTTCACGTCCTCAGGAATTTTGAAAGGCCTTCTTCTATTCCGTGTTGGGGCGTCATTAGCCATGAGGCGCCACCTCCACTTAAGCATTCCCACCTCTTTGCAATAACTTTCTCCACGTAATATCACACTCCGCTCCTTCTCCATTTCCACCACTATTTCATCGGTTGTCAAACCTGCACAACACAAACAACACGCTTCTCTTTAATAGTATGCCTCTTAAAAGAAAGAAACAAAGATTGAAGTAGCAATATGTAATGTATGATTGAAGTACCTTGAAGGATGAGATTGAGAAAGTAGGAGCACCGAGTCTCTCTCAATATAACGTCGCCACAAAATCGTCCAAGTTGAGGCCGTCCCTGAGTAGAATTTCTTCTGCGTGCAGTACTCAACTCCATTGCGGTTGCTAATACTTAAGAGGCCAGTCCCAAATAAAGACAATACAAACGAGTTAAGAACTACTTATAGAAATGATAATGTCTATAAAATTAATGATAGAGCTTTGTTCGATAGAGAAGTCGATGGAGCGCATAAATATAGCATTCGGTTGTGAGGGGAATGATTCGGTGCGTGAGTTGATGTTTTTCCACTTTCCGTCAGACGGAGTCTCTTGTTAGCCAAGTAAAAGGGAAGCGCCCAAGAATGGAATATGGAAATACAGAGATGGGAGAGGAGTAAATGAAAAGCTACCAAGCGTATAGCCCAAGTAACTCTTTTTACAATCTGTTCCGTTTCAAAACCTTTACTTCCATCCAAACTAT
>VDFB02004938.1:0-47660 GCA_007258455.2 Sequoia sempervirens
CCACTTATGGTTGGAGTACTCCCATGATAGATGAGCACTGTGATAGTGGTCTTTCCCTTGCAGATTTTCATGCACTTTGAGAAGCAATTGGAATAATGAAATAAAATTACCTATAACTACTTTCAAATAGAGATTATCTTCTCGAGTGGGATTGCATTTGTTATGATGCATTGAAGGGAAAGGAAGAGGAGGTTTATGAGCTCACTCATGAGCTTGAGGTGACTATGGAATTTTTGAATAGCGCTCAGTTGGCCCTATGGATAAAGGATTTTACCATGGAGTTGTGTTTGGCATAGTCTTCACCATTTATAGAAACAATCTAGGTTTCTATGGCAATAGTTGGAGGGAAGCATATATCCATGGACTATGGTTGTGAGCAGGTTGAGGATGTGGTCACATCCATCATAGTTACAGGTGTAGTTGATCCAGATGAGATGAGTGCATGGGTTGAGATTTGTAGAGAACCACATGTTGCACTAGGTTCTCCTAAGATTAGTCTCATGACAGGTGAGATAGGGAAAATTATTGACAACTCTTGTGATGTACTAGTGGATTCTCGAGAGAGTTGTGTGTCAAAACATGATGCTACTTCATATTCTTCATAGGAGATATGCAAAGTATCATCTAGTTGGTATATTGGTTCTTATTTTGATTTTTTTCCCTCTCTTGGAAGAAAATCAGTCATGTCATCCCATGTAGTTGATTATGATCGACAGTTTTTTGAGCCATAGAGTTGGAGGGATCAACTAAGGGTTATAGGAGAGAAGGTTGATTCAACCTTATCTCACTTTGATTGCACCCATAAATATGTGGAATACCTCCTTTGGTGCACAAAATTTTAGGTGAGATAGTATGGAATATTGGTGGGTACTCACATTCGTGAACTCTAGTTCATCAGGAGTTCTTTGGAGGAGATAAAATTAAACTATCTCCACTTGTTCTAGGATAGAGAGTATGCTATTGGGTACATGGAGAGACTTGGTAGAGAATATACCCAATTAGATATACAAGATCAAAAACATGAGCCATCTATTGATTCTAGTGATGAGAGTAGTGAGAGTGATGAGGAGTGTGTTGCTCTAGACTATGACGGTCAACCATTGACAAAGGTTGGTGCATTTTATCTTGATTTCATAGTGAGGAGTGCTCATAACTTCTCCTTTAGTCCACACATAGAGGTTTTGATGATTTTTAGTGTGAAGTGGCTCAAGGTTTATACCATCCATTGTGGGATGGAGAGTTACCATCTTCAGAAGATGGAATTAGTGACTGCAAGTACCCGACTCAGTTGTTTTTGGGGGATTACTTGCAGGGGCAATAGTCAATTATCCATTGTGCTGATATGTATCTGATAGGGTTTTCTACTTCTATGTCATAGATATTTCATACGGATACATGGTTACAAGGTGATTATGGTGTTAGTAGGCATGATGGATTGGTTAATTATCACATCCATGAAGGTTTAGTAGAGGACAAAGAGGTATTTGGTATAGTAGATGCTTCTCGATGTTCTTATCTCCACATGAAAGATGGATGTGAGTTCATATTGTATTGGGATCTAGGTGGTGATAGGGTTGGCACTATAGTTTGGATGGGTCTCAATGGGTTGCTTCACCATTTTCAACATGGTGAAGTTGGGATCATATTTGTGTAGAGGAAGTCAGAGGATATTAGATATGGAAAACTTCCATTCTAGATTTGGGATCTAGGAATATATTGTCGGACAGTCTACAATGTGTTGTGGATCCTTCTTGCGCATCAAGGTTCCAGTAAGAGTTCACTAATGAGTATTGCAGTGTGTACATGGTGTGGATTTCTTACAACTTCACTTTGGATTCACATGTACATGAGTGGTTTCTAATGCACATTTCTTGTGTACATGAGATGGAAAGTTGGTTTGACATCCATATTTATGTAGTGGTGGTTGTTGGTGCTATAAGAGTTAGTTGGGGATGTGTGGGACATTTTACAGTTCTTCTTTTGGGCCTCCCGAGGAGTGGAGTTTCTTTGCAGTGGAGATTGCTTAGGGACAAGCAATTTCAGGGAGGGAAGATTGTAATGTCCCCATTTTCATGAGAATCCATGTTTGAAGGATTAGCCTATCATTTGACCCTCGTAGGCTAGTGTGGTGGATTAGAGGGTCTAGTTTTGGCGTTATAGAGCTCTTCAGGTGGTAGTTGTCAGTGTTTATCTCTCCAGATCCTTCATATGTTCTGAGGAATTGATATTAAGAGGTTTCTAGTTCCTTTTTGAGGGGCTTACTATTTATAGTATGTCAGTGGATGTTAGAGAGGAGCCCTTACTATTTTTAGTAAGACAGTTGGGTGCATAGTGGATACAATGGTTAACTCCCAGGTTCATACAAAATTAAGAAATAATGATTATTTGTGGAGTTATGTTATTTTAATTATTGATAAAGTGATTACTTTATTAATAATTATTTATAAAGTGCAATTATAAAGTTTAAAGTTCACTTTATGTCCAATGGGGCCCTGACCCTCAAAAAGGTCACTTAAAGTACATTAAATATTATTATTATTTGAGCACCCATTTACTAAAACATTTATTAAAGTGAAAGGAAAACATGAAATACATTTTAAAATGATTAAAGAGCCTCATGAGGAAATCAACCAAGTTAGAGAAGGTATATAAATGACCATTAAAGAAAATGCAAATCATCATTGGATCATTTTAACAAATTGGATTTTGTGTTTTGGAGAGCTCCTCTCTTGGAGAAGAAAAAACCAGGGTTTGCTGGAATTGGAATTTGTGCTAAATTGGAAAAGAAACAAGAAATTTTCACAAGGGTTTCATTGTAGATAAAAATATTAAAGAGTTAGTTATTGAAGGACATTATCTTTGAGCAACATTGTTATTAATTATGCTTATCCCTTATGGCACGTGGAGTTTAAGGAGTAGAATTATTACCATTGATGAGGGTTTAAGGTGTTGCCAACATTCACTTTAGGGAGACGTGTGGAGTCCTAGCTAAAACGATTTGTTCCTGAGGTTGTTGATTCTTCAAGAAGTACAACTAAGCATAACTTAGCCTAATATCAATTTTTTTTGGAAAGTGTTAAGCCCTTGGATGGGCGTGTTAAGACTAGAGCTGAACACCCTTGATTTTTGCATTTGATCATCTCCTTCATGGACGTCCCATGTACTGGTACATATTGCACACATGTTAATGGTGGAAAGTTAACATATTTGGTTTAGGCATTGGAATAGTATACTGATCTCACTAGCTAGCTGGGTTTGGTTCAAAACTATTGTAAATGCATTTTTAGACCAGCTTCATTGTACATTCTTTCTGGGTATGATATTCATGAATTTACAATCAATGTATGTAGAATGAAAGAAAGAATTGTGTTTGCAAAGAAGTAGAAATATGATTCTTAATTATATAATGTAATTTTCAAGTTATATCAAATCAAAACTATATTATCAAGCATTTCATTTTAGTCATTCTTCTTTTGCAATTGCACTAGTATTTGTTATCTACACTTTACTTGGTAATATCTCATACAAAAATCAAGCAAGCATTTATTTTGTAAACCCAAGTAATTGAACAAGTTACAACATTTGTATTAGCAAGTGTCCACCTGGGGTAGGACATTTCAATTTAGTCCCTTTCTGATGGGTTTCAATAATTTCCTTTTTACTGGAGTCAAGAAAGGCACTACAAAGCTCTATCCTTTGAACTAGTGAGATCTTATTACATAGCCTAGATGTGATGGGAGTTGAATCAATTGAGGTGGGAGCACAGGTTGAATCCTAGTTTTTCTTGAAAAAATAACCTTAAGAGTACTTCCAAATGACTTTGATAGCTCAATGGTCTTTTGAGATTCTTCTTCACTTCTTCCAACCTCTATTTCTTCCTTATTTTCTTCTTTATTTTCTTCTTCTTCCTCTTCAGAGGGATTTTATGATGGCTTGTCTTTATTTTGTTTCTCCTTCTTATCCTCATCTTCCTTTATATCATCACTCTTTTCACTTTTTCTTTCTTTTCCATCATTTTTATCTTCTTCAAAATTGTTTCTGGTATTCTCATAGTGTTCTTGTGGATTGTCGCAGTATCATTGTTGTATTGGTCTTTAATATGTTCTATGGTTGAATTCTCTGTGTCTTTTGGATGAGAAGATGCCTCATGTATATCATCAACCTTATCCAAATGTGACATCTTTTCAATAGGATGATCCTTTACTTCTTTGAAAATAGATAAAATGGAAGTAGGGGGATCACTACTTTTGTGTCAATTCTTTTGTCTTTATTAGGCTCATGTACTTGAGCTATATGAGATGAAGAAATAAAACTCGTCCCAATTTTCTTTTCCATGTCTTTTACTGTGGAAATTTTCTCTAGCTTCAACCTTTCCGTATCACCTTTTTCTCTTGTCATGAGAATGATGACTCTTTGTTTAACTCTTGTAGTAATGGAGAAAGTATCCTTTTTCCTTACTGGTGAATGAGTCACTATTAGCTACTGATCTACATTTTCTGGAAATTAAAATCTTAGCTTTAGGCTTCTGTTTGTTGCTGTTACCTTCCTATTTCAGTTTCCTAATTTTCTATTTCATCAAATTCATTGGATTTAGCTTAAATTTCTTCATTTCAGTGCATTGTTAAAATTCAAAATTGCATTCAAACATTTCATTTCCAGCTTATAGCTTGCATTTCATTATAGGTTGTTGCATTGCCTCTTTCCATTTAGGGTTTCCACACCAAGGTTGTAAAACTTGCATGAGCTTTACAACTTGGTGTCCTATTCACAATACTATTATAAGACACAGTTCAAGGCTCATGTCATCCCACGATATCTCACTTGCCATGGATCTTGGGTTTTCTAACTCTCTTTCTGATAGTGTTGTTAATCAACTCTCCATGGATCATAGTTTGCATACCTAATTTCCAATGACTTCACTTCCTACAACCAATGTGCTTAATGTTACTAACATCATCCCTACCATCCCTAATTCCACTCAAGCTTTGGGGACTACTCAAAACTAAGGTGGAATTCCAATTCCATCCTCCATGATACCAATGTCCATTCCTACATACACTAGTACACAACCCACAACAAACTTTCAACCCACAACAACCATTCAACCCACAAAAAACATTCGACCAACCGCAATAGTCGTACCTACTAACACTATGTACACTTCCATAGTTATTCCCATAGGAAATACTTCTAGCCTTGTCCATTCGAACACAATAACTCCTCAACAATCCACCTTCACAAACCTAAAATTCACTGGTCATCTGCATACATACACCACTCCACTTTATTTCCCTCAACCTTACAAGCAAAACGATCATATCCTTAACTCCCCTTTGCAAACTGTGACATCCCTCCAACAACAAGTGGCAACATTACAATAAAACAACAACAATCAAGCTTTACAATACATCAAATCCAACCCTCTATCCTTCAACATACTAAGAGTGCAAATGCCACAAGGTATAGAAATCCCTCGATTTGAGAAAAATGGAGGAAAAGGAGATCCTTTTAGTCATCTTTCTGCCTTCACAACCTTGTGTAGTGATTTCATCTTTGAAGATAAAATCTTGGCTAAACTCTTTCCTAGGTCCTTGAAGGATACTGCTTTAGAGTGGTTCTCTTCTTTACCAAGCAATTCAATTGGGTCATTCAATGAACTCATTGATTCCATTTACAACTATTTCCATATTCACATGGGACCCAAGATGACCCTTGCTGATTTAATGACATGTAAACAAAAAGAGGATGAGAAAGTGATTGATTTCATAGCAAGATACCAAGCACTTTATTCACAAGTAAACATTAAGATCCCCAATGTTGACCTTTAATGAATGTTTATTGCCAACTTACAAGATAAACTTCAAAGAAAACTTGAAATGTTGAGATTTAGATCCTTCACATAGTTATGTACCACCCTTCGTGATTATAAAAAAATGACTTGCGGTTGTGATGTGAAAAATCCCCCTAGTCATACTATGAAATCTGGACATACAACTCAGAACAATTATCAACCTTTCAAGAAATAGAATAAGGGATTTTCACAACTAAATTCCCCTCAAACGAGTCAACAAACTAATAATCAAGTGGATGCTATAAAAAAAACAACTCCTTTGGGGAGAGGGATAGGGAGTTCACTCCTTTACATGATACCCTTCATAATATCATGTTGCAACTCATTGACAAGAACATGCTTAAATTACCTCTTCTTAGAGAATGTGACCCTAATATACCATTACCTAAAGGCTTTCAAAAAAATGCTTATTGTCATTACCATCAATAAAATGGGCATGGTACAAAATACTGTAAGCATCTTAAACATCTTATATAAGACCTTATTGACAATAATCAGCTTCAAATTGGAGGTGTGAATGATCAAGGTAATAAGTCTATAGCCCCTCCTAATCAAAGTTTACAAATCTTTAAAAATTCCATGCCTAAACACACTATTTCATTTATCAAAGCTAGTGAAACTAAGAATGTTGTGATGAATGTTGACAATATGGATACTATTAAGAAATGCCACACAAAGGAAGTGGTAGAATTTATCGAAGCTAAACCTCGTAAGGGCTCAACTAAAAAGCCTCTTGACATTGCTTTCTCACAAAATTACATACTCAAACGTGCATTTGATGGTCCTCTTTACATAGCTAGCCGAATAAATGATAAGCCCACTAATGGGATATTAATTGATCCTATCTATGGAGAGAATGTGATCACTAAAGAATTCTTATACGTGTATGAACTATATCAAGATACATACAACAAACTAAAAGCATGGATCAAGATGCATAATGAGTTTTCTTTCCCTATGATAGGCTATATAGATCGCCCTTTAAAAGTGGGACCGAAAACATTAACTATCTTATTTTCCATCATTCCACAATCAAACCAATTTCGTGTGAAGCGAGGCTATCCATGGCTTTGCTCCATAAATGTCATCCCTTTGGTTGTGCATGAATGTCTAAGTTTCCATTTGGAAATGATATATTTACTATGCATCATAATGGATTTAATCCTATGTCAACCCGAGGGAATTTTTCACTAGATTTCTTTTGGCCTGAGCCTATGGAACCTATCAAGCCTTGTGAGGATTTATTTTTCAAATCATATCACAAGTTCAAGGAAAATAAAATAGAAGAATTATCCATTTGAAAAATTCCTCAACCTATAAAGGAAACACCTATCCTTGACGAAGCAATAATCGAACCAAAAGCCCTTCTGAACATACAAGAACAACATATAAAAAAACCTCCCACAATTTCCTACAAGTGACCATGAGATAACACAAACAATCTTGTTGTCCCTCCCAGAGTCAAAAAAGTTTACAAAGTCAAAGAGAAAGTGTTTGAACAACCTACTATTTTTTCTTCTATTCCTCCCAAGGAAGAGAAGGAACCTATGATTGAAAAACCCACTCTTACACAAACACAAATTGACAATAGATTGAAAAGGAATCAAAGTGCTAGAAAGTGTAGGCATAGATGATGTGCTATTGATCATAGATTACAAACTGAAGAAGACAAAAACAACATAGAAAATCAAAATCCAAACTTACTTGAAGCAAAGCATGATGATCATATGCCCTCATTGCAACATAAACAAGAATATTCCATGGACATTTTCATTTGACCTCCTATTGTGATAAAACTAGATGATGACATTGACATTTCAAAAATTGATGAACAAGTGCATGATGAGTTGAATACATTTTTTTCTTCTTCTATGAGCTTAAATGACAAATCTCCTAAAAAGAGTGTTGAACCTAGTGCTTCTCCTAATTCAACACTTGTTCTTGTCCCTTTGGCTAGTTTTTTCCTTTCGTTTATACCGACTGATATTGGGATACAGACAATCTCCTTTAGGTTGACTTGCATTTTCCTTACTAGTACTTTGTTGTTTCATGATTTGTTTATGTGATTGCATGTGCGTAATGTGATCACCTATGTTGTTTCATTTGATGTACCTCTCTCTCTTTTTGCATTCCTCTATATGTATCTTTCATTCTTCTATATGTTGTAATCATTCCATTTATCTTGTTTTTTTCTTTTGGGGATGAAGCAAGACATCGAGACATTCATGTCTCTTCCATGTTGACTTGAAAGGATTTTTTTTTTCACTGTCTTTGTGTCATTCTTCCAGTTCTATGAGTATTTGGGGAATGATGACAATTCCATGATCTATGACAACAATGTAGCAAAGACATCCTGACCCCGAATCCATAGATCACTTATGTATTTGTGGGGGCAACCCTTCCTTCCTATTTCATGACACAACTTATTTTGGAAACATATGACTTGGCATAGGGTTTTCCGAGGAAAGATCTCATGTCTTAGGAAAAATATTTGGGTAATTTAAAGCAATTGCTCATAGTAATTGTGTAGCAACCGCTTTAAAGTGGGGGAATACATTAATGACATCTTTCGACAAAATTTCATGGCATGATTTTTATTTTTTCTTGTGATGTGTCATCTTCTTGGTGGTTTTATTGGGTTTGATGTCCTCCAAGAGTGTATGATCTACCGTCATGGCATGATGCAAATGAGACATCCCATGAGTGACAATCTGACACCCTTGACTTGTCCTATCTTGGAGACATTAGGCATAATTTTTGCTAAGAAGAAGACCTTTACACGAAAAAAGAAAAATCCCCTTTAACAAAATATTACATACATAACATATCAAAGCATTTACAAAAACATTACATTGTGGTGCCTTATCGAAGTTGTTAGGAGGATAACTTTTTTTATGGTATGAGAGTCTAATATTATTCTCTCATTGCCACTTTGTTGGGATAACTCACCTAGTGGAAAAATTGAGGTTCCACTACCCCAGAGTGAGCAACATATATTATGGACAAACAACCCTATTCTACATCGTGTTGAGACTATTGTGCTTGATCCTTTTGTTTTTCTTTATTGGCATTTCACAAGATATGATCATTTATCTTTGTTATTCCTGCATACTTAAGTGTCTTGAATGTCTACTTTAGTGTGATTTTGACATAGGGTCATCCTCTCACTAAAGTGGGGGAAAAATGTAGTAACAAAAAAAGTATCCTTTTTCCTTACTTGATTTGGGAATAATTGTCATTGAGTTAACCTACTTTTTCCTAGGTTTAATGTTGTAATGTGTTGTAACACATTCACATTGATCTTAGGCCCCTTTTTAATAAAATGAACTTAATGTGTACCCTATTTATGGTGTTGTAAAGTGTCATAACACACTTTCATGCTTACCTATGGTCCTCTTAATTAATTATGGTTAATTAGAGTTAATTATCCCCTTTAATTCAAATCTAAGCCTTATTTGTGACACCTTCCAAGGATCTATCCTGACACCCATAATTCAAATTGCATAACATTTCATTGGGAAAAATCAAGGTCCTAGAAATTGGTGCTAGGACCCATTCGCCCTAGTGGAAAATGGCGAATGGGTCCTCCCTTTAGAGGACCCCCCTTTATCATCATATTTCAAATATGTTTTTAGTGATCTTTCATCCCTCAAAGGCAAGGTTCTGGAAAACAGTGCCAGGACCCATTTTCCCTAGGTGGAAAATGGGTCCTCCCTTAATGAGGACTCCCTTTTTGAATTTCATTCTGGCGGGAATTTAATAATGTTTGTTTCTAGTCTAGTGTTGGCTTGAATTGTTTAAATTTTTGGGTTAATCTCTTGATTTAGTGTAAATATGGGGTTAATTCACATTGTTTCACCTAGCAATTTTATGAGAGCATCCTAATACTTTACAAGAGCATTATAGAGCACTTCAAGAGCATTTTCAAAGGAATTTCAAGGTAGATTATCAATAGTTTATTGCAGTAATTCAAGATCATTTCATCATGTCAAGGGTTTAGTGCATTCATGCATGTTTTTGTTTTAAGAAATTGGATGTAGCATTGAAGATATACTTGCAAGAATTGTTTACATCATATTCAAGGATCAATATCTACATTCTTCATGGCCACTACATGTTAGATTGAAAATTTATCTTCCAAGACAACTTCCAGGGTATCAACATTTACATATTTCATATTTCATGCTTGAATTACATTATTTCATTATTTGGTTTAATTACCTAGAAGGGGTTTGACTTAGGCAAACCCCTATTCACTAATAAACAAAAAAAAATTCTTCCTCTAAATGTGTGTTTGTAGATTTACAAGTTGAAAATTAAGTGGAGAAGAAGTTTAGAGTAAGATTACAAAAGTTGTCAAGTTGCAAATTTGACCTTCAAAGTGCAAGTACAAATAATTGAAGCTACAAAAATAAGTACAGGTTTTCAAGAGCTGATAACTGAGAATATGAAGGTGCAGACATCAAGGAAAATAACCCAGATCTTAGTTTTAGAAACCTTAACTAGGACCCATTTTCCACTAAAGGTGAATGAGTCCTTTGTGTCCTAAAAATAGGCTTCTTACAGAAAGGTACACACCTCTTTGAGCTCTAAAAACTCCCCTCATAGTTGATATAAAAGTTAGGGTCAATTTTTAATTATTATTATATCTTTTGGCCCTCATAATTGCATAAATTATAGTGATTTTGGTGGAGACATTCTAGCAGTTTATCTTGATCTTGGTAAGCCCTAATTTTTCCACCTCATCAACTCTGAACCTCTTAGAATGTTCTGTTAACAGGGTAGCAGTATCATCCTCAGAAAAGGAGGATCCATATGTGCTCAAGGCATCAGACTTAATCTTGTCATCAATATTTATAGCTTCATGCCTTCTTTGTACTAGAGCTTTTCGTACATTGCCAGTCACCTTCTTCCTTATATCTTCCATACTCTTATAAAAAATAATCATGTATTGGATAAAAGAATTTACAATTGTTTCCTTATCCTCTTCATTAACCTCATCAAACAATTTAGAAGTAGCTAGAAAATCATTAGATTCTATCATATTATTTACTAGAGGCTCCAATTTCAAAGGAGAGTGGTCTCTTATGGGAGAAGAGTTTGGAATTTCCTCCATAGGTTTTGACATGCCTTCTTCACCCTTCTTCTCATGCACATGAATTGTGAAAGAAATATTATCTTCATCTATCTCTTCTTCATCAGATGAGTCCATGACATTTTCTATTCCAACCACTTGAGAGATATATTCATTGGTGGTGGAGGCACTGCTTCTATTTATTTTCAACTATCTTTCTTCTTGCAAGCCAATGTCAATCTCCTCTTGCACAACATCACTTAGGTTCCTTTTTTTGCTTGCATTTTTCTTTATTATTTTTCAAAGGGGGAAAAAGGTGCAACATGAGGTATATTCTTCCTTTTAGAAGCTCGGGTGTTGGGCCTGGTGGAAGCAATTATATTGACTGCTACTGGAGCACTATGTTCTACCTTCTTTTCTTTCACTTCCGTAGCTACACTGGGTGTTGATGGAAATGAAAAGGTAGTAGTGGAAGATGATCTTCCTAATTTTCTAGGTCTGAAGGGCACCTCAAATACTTTGTACCTCTTCTCTTCTGTAACTTCCCTTAACCTATCAACATCATCATTAGAAAGTGTATGCAGTTTAAAATATTCTTCAACATTCTTATTTACCCTCTTAGCTCTTTGAGGTTTTGAAGTCTCTGAATGAACTTTAGCTAACTTCTCTTCATATGTACCATGTCAAAATTGAGAGGGATCCTTGAGGTTGTTTATCAATATCTCAATGAGGCCCTCAACAATTTTCTCATCAATCTTATATCCTAGAGGCTCTATCCATAGAGTCCTAGGCTCTACTGCCTCTATTATGCACTCATCAGTGGATACCAAGAAAGTTATATCATTTACATACTTAGCTACCAGAATCTTTGGAATTCTCTCTCTTTCATGCATGTGATTCTAGAAAAGTACAAAAAATGTAGTCAGAGCATTACCCTATGCCTTGAAATCTCCAATGTTACTCAAATAATTAAAGATTTGATGTGCTACCAGTTTGCTAGTATCCCATATTATGTTTTTCTTCCTAGGTAGCTCTCTCAGAAAGTAAAATAGCAAACAAAATATCAGTTTTCCAAAATTGAATGAATATTTCTTTGTCTTGGTTTGGCTCAAGTTCTCCATAAGTTATTGCCGAAGCAACTCACATAAATCATAGTCTTTTCCATTCACCACCAAGTCATGTGCAACATAAATTGCAGTTGCAGACATTGAATTTTCTCTATTGGTGAAGTAAATCTTGTGGCCTATCATGATTTCCACATATCTCATAGTAGGGTTTGTAATAGGTTTGGTAGTTAATGCTCTCCCATCATATGTGGCAGCACTTAACTTCATAACCACATCATTTTTCACAGACTTTAGTATTGGTACAGGTTTGATATCACAGAGTCTAGTCATAACTTTGATCACCTCTTTAGTAATTATTGTAGGCACATTTTTCCATACAAATTTATTGTGTGCTCTACTTAGGGCTATCCTTACAAAATTCACATTCTTTTCACTACAAAGTCAGGGAACCAATTCCACACATCTAGCTTCTTTTGTACAATGATTTCATACTTAGGCTTCACTATGAAATTATGTCCAGTTAACTCCTTTGACAATTGATTCTTGAGTACTTGATGGTAAAATTCTTCCAATTTCCCATGAATGTAGGTTCTAGTGTCCTCGATAGGAAAGACATGATTTGAAATTTGTGAAAATGCACCGATAGAATCAATGTTGAAAAACTTCCATAAAAACATCTTGAATTTTGGTCTAGGTCTCTTAGAAGTCTCTACCATGGTTGGTGTGGACATTTATCTCTCAATTCTTTTATAGATGCTAATGCAAATTACTTCTAATGCAAACCCACAAAGTATAGATAACTATAAATACCTTTTTCACGCTCGATAGAAACTAGGGTTTGATGCCATATGCTTTGAATCACATTTAACACTCCAACTCACTCTAATCTCCCCAAATGCATAAAATTTATTTAACTCAACTTAGAATTTCACTTTATACTTTACCAGTCTTCCCTAATTTCACATTTAATGCATTCAATCTTCAAAAAGTTGATAAACACCTTATGAATATACTATAAACCCTAAAAGGCTTCGGAAAACTTCAAATTTGCATATTTTCTACCAAAAACCTTTTCAACATCTTCAAAAAGATAGTTTACATTACATATCTTCGTGTCACTACTTGAAACCTCATATATCAGGGGTTTATTAGATCTCTCTGCAATTGCTCCCCCTAAACCCACTATAGGATTTAGTTTTTAAAAAAATTATCTATACCAGATGTAGGTACAGATGCTTTTGATTCATCCTTATTCTCAGGTTCCTCTTTTTTCTTCCAAAATTTCTTGATTTCTTTCTTGAATTTAGTAGGATTAATTTTCTTTATCAGTTTATTCCTTTGTTTCATATTAGTTTGTCTTCAATTCTTTCTACACAATCTTGGAATGTGTCCAGGCTTGTTATAGGTGTAGCACATAACATTTTTCTTACCAAATTGATTTGAGTTTATCCTTGATCTACACCAGTTATCCTTATGTACAAATTTATTGCATGTATAAAAATATCCATTGAAGGATTGAAACACTCTACCGGTATGGAATCTATTCATCATCATCTGACTTCTGCACTCAACAGCTCTATTTCCAAAAATTTTCCAAGCAAAACATTGTCTAGAAAAGAATCCAACATTCTAATTCATTCTACTTCTACATTCTATTGCCCTACAACCAAATTTATTACATGAGAAACAAATTCCATTGAAAGATGGGTACCTTTGAGCATTAGGTTGTCTAATAGGAGTTCTTCCTATATTGGTTCTTTGATTCTTGATCTATCTACCATTTCCTTGAGTCTACTTTTGATTTTCAACCTTGTTAGATGTCTAATTTGTCTTTGAACTTTGTCCTTCTTCAAGTCCTAAACCACCTTTATCCTTAGAAGGTTTTTGAAATACAATCAACTCATCAAGCATTGTAGTACTTGTTTTGAATTTTTCCTCATGAGCTCTTTCTTTCTCCAAGTTAGACCTTAGGGTTACCCCTTCTTGTTCAAGCTTTGTACATTCATTAGTCTTGCACTAAATTTTATCTTTCAGACAATCCTCAATTCTCATTTTTTCTTTTGCTTGCAATTTTAGTCCTATAATGTCCTCATTTGCTTTCTTCAGTTGATCAACAACTTCTCTATGCATTTATTTAAACTTCTTGATTTTCTCTCTTAATTTTTTTATGCATTCATTTGCTTCTTTTAGGTTCTCCTTCAGAATTTCTTTCTCATTTTCAACTCTATCCAGATCCCCAAGAGCAACATTAAGCTCATCTTTGTCAATTGTGTGGTCATCTCTAGTTTATTCAATTGCAAAGATTTCTTTTGGAGGAATATGAAACTTTTTGTTAGCCATGTGTTTAAACTCCAAGATCTTCCTCAAGCTGTTAGGATTTCCTAAAGGAACCTAGCTTTGATACCAATTCCTGAACACCCGAAATACTGAGAGGGGGGGTGAATCAGTATTCTATTAAACAATTCAACTATAAACCATCCAAACATTAAAGCACATATAACTGTAATTGTAAGTAAAGACATGAAAGAGATCATAACACAATATAAAACATAAACACCAATATTTTTACATGGAAAACCAAAGATGGGAAAAACCACAGTGAGGATTAGCTCATAATATATTATAATCAGTTATAAGATATTATAGGGGCACACTACCAGGACACATTGTCCCTAGAAGGATCACTGCCTGAAATTATTACAAAATGGAGTGTGTTTCATTGCCAAAAATTGAACTGATAGAATACACCTTTCATGTGTTGAATTCAATTCCAATTAAGCTCTGAAATACAAAAACCTTCACTAGTTTGCAGTCACACAACATATATTACAATTATGCCTTGATACAAAACTCATACATATAAGTTTGCACACTATCACACATTACTTGTCACACATATCACATATTTCCTATCTTCAACACAAAAATGTTTAATATATATATGTTATTGCATCTTCACACATCAATTAGGTCATCCTAATTCTAAAGATGTACATATAATTCAAAAATAGCTTGTTGACTTAAAAACTTGAAACAGAGTTCCTTTCGCACTCCAACAAAAATGTGCAAGGTATAATTTAGGTTGGAACAAACCCAAAAAGGATCTCTTTGACATCTGCACAACATATTAATCCTTATACCATTTGTTCATGTCATCCAAAAGAAGACTTTATCACAAAATAGACCAACGAGACTAACATCAAACAACCATATGATTATATGAGTGTGCACTATTTGGAATAGATGTAGAGTTGAAACTTGTAAATCATCTCCCAAAGATGTAACGACTGGATCAACTTACTAGAGAAATATGGACCAAGTAACTCATATCACTATGCACAACTATAAGTAGAGAACTATATGCCGAACTTTTGTCATTTATATCTTTCTACCCATTCAACCAAAATCATTGAAAACATGTTCATAGATGCGTATAATAGTCCTGAATAACATACTAAAACCACATAGGCTAATCTTCTACTATAAGCAATTTTGGACCAAATTACTAGATGAAGATAACACAAACACTATTTACCGGATTAGACAAAATTGTCACCAAATAATGTTGGCATCAATAACAACACACTAGAGGGTTTCTTCTTCATTCTTCCAATAGTTTGTTCTAATTTTCCACACATTGCAGACTCTTCACTATTAATATTTGTCTTTTCACCATATGCCTATTCCATCCCTCCTCTGTACATCCTTTGTTTTGCGATTAATGTTTGTCTACTACCGTAGGACCTTTTGTATGGCCTTCTGTACGACCTTTACTAATATAATTCACAGTTTACTAGGTGCTATGTGTTCCTTTCTTTCCATACAATGCTATGGTTTCTGTCTTCACCCTTGGAGTTTCTCTTTTGCACAGTACTTCTTTTATGTCGAATGTTGAATGTTTGATTTTTACTTTTCATATATTGAAGCCACTTTTTAGGTTGTACGACCTTTCCTAATGTTCCCCCATTTTTTAATATTTTATCCTTTTTTCTCCATACTTTAATTTTAATTTAACACTTATTCTTTTTATTTTAATATTTTCTCTCTTTATTTTCTTCTTTTCATCTCTTTTATTTCTTTCCAATTTTTTATTTTCTCCTCCTTTCCTTTCATTTTTTTTATTTTCTGAATTTTTTAATTCCTTCGCTTTATTTTTTTCCTCTTTTCTCATTTCAGACTTCTCCTTTTTACTTTTTTGATTTTCTCATCAGTTAACTCCATTTCTTTATTATTCTCAATTTATAACTTATCATTTATCATTTTTTTAAATTTTAACTTTGCATTCATTTTTTTCTTATAATTTTCTCCTTCATTTTCACTTTTCCTCTTCAACCCTCTTATTTCATTGTATTTTTTGACTTTTATCTCTGATGCAAAATGCCACTTTCACGTGAAGATAGGTATTTTATAGCACTTTTCTTCACAACAAGTCCCCATGTATTTTAAATCAAATATTTTATCTACTAATAGGGCAGGTCCTATACCTTTAAAGCTTCCATCCACATACCATCCACCGTATTGTTGATACCAAGTGAAATTCTCTATGTTCCTTGTCGGTGATTTGGCTAGTCTGGGTATCACTCACCATAGCCTATTTGATGTCACCACTTTAGGTGTCTTCCTTCTATTTTCTCTCATGTGCTTGAGTAGATTGTGTGTGTATCCATCGACTGTAGAAATGAATGTGTCTCTATCATTATTATTGCTTTGAGACACGATCCAATTTTTTCTGAATACTCATTCTAGTCTTCATCATCCCACCATTCATCTTCATTTATTTTAGTTGCTTTTTGTCTCTCTTATCTTTCTCATTCCGCTTTCTCCTCTTTTTCCCTCTATGCTTCCTCATCTAGTTCATACAACATGTATCCCCTCCTTACGCCTTCATAGGGTGCTTGGTATTTCCAGTGACCCCACACCCTTCTCTAGAGATTGGGTGTCCCAAAAAGAGAAATTTTCAAGTGTTTGTGTACTCGGGGCACTACAATGCCCTCTACTCTCTTATTGGCAAGCCTATCCTCCACTAGCTTTTCTCCACTTGGTGCGGTCCAGTCTTCCTCTGCAACATATTGGATTCCTATTTCATTGTAGTCTTGTTCTTCCATTGTTTCATTCCCCCTTATAGGCCTATCCTCATTTTTTTGTATCTGAGCATGTTGATAGTGACTAGTTCTTCCCTTCTCTCCTTGTATATTTTCAGTTTGGACCCATTAATAGGATCTTTCAGCACACTTTTGTCTAGTCTTTCTAGTTTGATAGCTTCATTCTCCCTGAATTCTTAGATTTTAAATGGTCCCAACCACCTCATTTTGAATTTTCAAGGTTTTGGTTTGTTACGACCATTATACTTGAGGACTAACTACCCTGACCAAAAAATTTCCTATTGGAGGTGTTTGTCATGCCAGAACTTTCTCTGTTTCTACATCACCTCTATAGCCCATTGTGTTAGTACTCATCATTCATCGAGCTTGTTTAACTGAAATAATATTTCTTTCAAACTCTCTATATCGTCAAGTCTATTCTCCACTGCTATTCGCAAGCTTGGTACCATGTAATCTGCTGGCACAACCACTTCTTGATCGTACATTAGTTGGAACGTTGTATGGCCAGTGGTTACTTTGTAGGTCATATGATATGGCCATAGTATGGCTGGTAAATTATCTTCCCAATCTACCTCCTCTATTCCGCATGACTTGTTGATGGAGGCAAGTATCTTGTTGGTTGAATCTACTAACCGTTCGCTCTTGGGTAGTACAAACTAGATAAGTTATGAAGGATTTTGAACTCCATCGTCATCAAGAAAATGACATGATTGACGAATTGACATCCTCTGTCACTGGTGATTTGAATCGGGATACCATACCTTGTGATGATCTTCTCATAAATGAACCTCACTGTACTCACTGAAGTATTATCTAGTAGTGCTCGAGTCTCTACCTACTTTGTTAAATACTTAGTGGTGATGACTATATATCTACATCAATGTAATTGATTGACCTTCAATGGCCCAATGAAGTCCAATCCCCACTATTTGGACAATTCTTATGGTTGAGATAAAAATAGTGGAATGAAATCTCTCTTCAATGGTTTTTTAACTCTTTGGCATGTGTCGCATCCCACCACCCATTCTTGGGAATTTGTATGTACGGTTGGCCACCATAGTCCTTCCAAAAAGATCTTTTGTATGGTAGAATTTGGCCCCATATGTCCTATTGTCAATCCTTTGTGTGCATCTTTTAGTATGCTAGGAATCTCTTCCTCCATAACACATCACCAAAGTAGTTGGTCGGGTCCCATCATGTATAGTAGCCTGTTGATGAGTTGAAAAGTATTGCTCTTAAGTACTATCTTCTATCCTTATATAGGTGGCATATCTCTTGAGAACGATGATGTTGACAAATAGCCCCCAATATTTTCATACCAAGGGGGTAGTACTACTATCTAAAAGAGGTGTGCATCTAGGAAGTCTTCATTCACTCCCTTTGGTGGCTTGCCAGACTAGATTCTTGACAGTTGGTCGATAATGACATGACTCCTCCATGGTCATATGATGATAGTGAATGTGAACTCTTGTAACATGAGAAGCCATCAAATTATCCTCCCCTGAATTATAAGCTTGTTAAATAGGTACATCAAGGCCTAATGGTCCACATAGAATGTAAAAGGAGTCACCAATAAGTAATGCCTAAATTTTTGCATCAAGTACACCATTCGAAGAGTTTCCCCTCTATCGTATTGTGCTTCTTCTCTGCCTTCGACAATAGATGACTAGTGAAGAATACCAGATGATCCAACCCTTGTACACCCATTTTTGCTAGTGTCTCTTCGATTACATAGTTTGAAGTATCAACGTGCACATGTAACTCCTTTTTCCAATCCAAATATGCCATGATTGATGAACTAATGAGTTGTACTTTTAGTTCCTTGAAAGTTGTTTCTTGTGCTTTGGTCCATTCGAACGGTTGCCCCTTTCTAGTGAGTATGTCCAATGGATATAAAATCAGGGAAAATTTCTTAATGAACCTTCTATAGTACCCAACGTGTCTGAGGAATGATTTTACCTTGGTGATGTTCAAGGGTTGTTCCATCTGTAAGATCACTTGGATCTTGTCTGAGTTAGATTTTAGTCTTTCCTTACAGACTATGTTCCTGAGAAATTTTCCTTGAGGTATCGTGAACCAACACTTCTTGGGATTGACTACCAATCGTGCCACTTTGCACCATTTCATGCATTCTTGGAGAGCCTTTAGGTGTGTTTGTTCATTGTTGTAGATCGGCTAGTCATCCAAGAATGCCTTAAAGTTCCCTACCAACATTTTTTCAGATATATGTAGGATTATCCTTTGGAAGGTCATCTGAGCATTAAACCTATCGAATGGCATTTAGTTGTATGCATACACTCCATCTTCAACTATGAACATTGTATTGAGTTTGTCTTCTTTGGCTAGGATTATCTAGTTGTAGCCCAAAAAATCATTCATGAATGAATAGATTTTGTGACCTACTACCTCTTCTAGAATTGAGTTGGTGAATGGGATCATGAAGGGATCCTTTATTGTTACCACATTGAGGCTTCAAAAGTGCACACATATTTGAATTTTCTCAGATTTTTTCTTTAGTGATGCCACAATCAGTGACTCCTAGTCACTCACTTCAACTTTGAATACGATTCCCACTTCTAACATCTTTTTAATTTCTTCCTACACCTTCACCACATAGTTTTTGTTCATCAAGTATGCTCCTTTTCGTACGAGTTGTGTTCTTGGTACCAATGAAATTCTATGTATGCATAATTCAAGAGATACACCCTTCAAATACTTGTATTTCCATGTGAAGGCATCTTTGCATTTTATAAAAAATATAAATTCCTATGCTTTTAGTTCTAGATTCTAGTCGTCTCCAACCAGAATCATTTGAGGATTATCTTCTTCTCCCAAATTTAGCTTCTTTATATTTGGATCATCATACTTAATCATTCTATCCTTTTTAAAGTTGTGTGCTAGTGTGTCATCTAATTTGGCCACTCCTTTGTATTCCCCATACTCTGGAGGAAATGTTTGGCTTGTTGATGCTCCGTCTTCCCCTTCTTCAACTTCTTTGATTTATAGCATATTGCAATCTCACTAAAATACATCATAGTCCTCCATCTACTAGTGGAAGAGTCTATTGAGCTAACTCATTTCATCCTCTAAGCATTCTTCAAGGTCCAGAATTCCTTCATTGTTCAGTTCTATAGTTCATAGGTTTCTTCATCCATTCCAAACCCTCCTTCAGATTCTGAGTCTAATGATGCCAACTCTTTGCTAACTTCCTGGTTTCTTAAGTTAACTACATATTTCCTTCTATTTCTCTTTATAGATAGTGTGTTTTTTTTCTAATTATGATCTACTTTGGCTTCCACCAACCATCCCCTTTCGAGTAGTGCATCATATGCCTTTTTTTGTAATGGAATGAGTACAAAGTTTAACAAAAATGGTTGTGTCTTGATTGTCACCTTCTATGCCATCAGTGTTTTTAAAGGCTTGATACCATGTTGTTCAGTTCCCACCAATTGGAACCTTGATGTTTAGAGCATAGGTTTCCTGAGACTCTTCCATGTGTCTTTGGGTAGTATATTGACTCCCTATCCTCCATCACTGATCATGTTTGTTAAATTCTTTCCTCTGATCTCTAAAGGCATGATTTCTAGTCTCTTCCCAATATTTACTCCAAGCAACATTAGGTCGATGAATTTTTCACCCTTGGGTGGAGGTTCTACTACCATCTCCTTCCTTCAACCTTCTTGTTGCTAGAATTTTTCATCATTGATGATGTTCATGACTTCCATTCCTAGTTGTGGCATAGATTGGAGAAGGTCTATTACTTTGATGGGTATAGTGGTCTATAGTACATATCGTATGATGTTCTTTTCCTCATTTTCTTGCCAAGAGGTACTTAGGGTTTCCAGAGAGGTTCTTTGTTCTTTAGTCATTGCTTGCTCCACCTCTAATTTTTCTTCCTTCATTCTTTTTTTTTTTGTTCATGGATCTGGGTAGGTGGATTTCTTTGTTTGTGCTTTGGTGATCACCAATACCTCTTCATTCTATTCCTCCACATCTAACATATTACTACCTTTCTATTTGGGGTAGTTATTGTCTTCATGGTCGTCTGGACCACACCATTTTCATAATCTTCCCCCCAAAATTTGACCATTCTAGCATTCCCTAGGAAAGTGCCCCCACTTGTTTCACTTCCAACATTGTATCATGGGTCTCCCTTTACTATCATATTGTATTTTTCTTCTAGGTCCATTGTTATTACCTCTTCTATTATTTTTGTATCCTCTGAGAGATGCATTGGAGTTGTTTTGGGGTTTTGTATTTGGTGGGTTTGGATATTCTCCTTGCATAAATAACACTTGCATACTCCTTTTTTTTAGGTTGTCTCGGAATTCGTTGATGGAATATCCCATCACTTGGTAGATATCATAGAACAAAATTTTTAGGAAATTTTCCTTTGTGTGACCTTCCCCCTTACAGTCAGTGCACCACAACTCTCTAGTTTCTCTCGTACTCTCCTTATCAGCCTTCAATTCCTTCATCATTCTCATCATTTGTTTCCTTAGTGCTTAGACATTCTTTGACTCACCCTCTTTATTCTTGTCCATACTCTCATCATCATCTATCTTCCTCTTTCCTTGGGAGGATGTTTTGTTTTCAATTTCTATATCCATTGCCTGATCGTATGCTTCAACATATGATGATGGAGGTATGACTTTCTTTTTTCCTCAACAAGGGGAGTAACCCTTTGATAAACCACCATTTCTTCAACCCATTAGTCAACTAAGTCTCCAGTTTCATGAAAAACTCCTTGAGCTTGCAATTATAGGCTTATATGTGTTCATGCTTTCCCTACTTTTTGTTGTAAATCTCAGCTACAATCTCATTTTCATCTCTCAAGAGTTTGAATTCTTCCTTGAATTCTCTCTTCAATGTTCTCAATGAAAATTTATGTTCTACTTTGATTTTAATGTACCAATCTATGGCTATGCGTCTCTGCATTGCTAGGAAGGATCTCATCCAATAATCCATGTCATCCTACCCATTTTCTATCCATATCATCTCACATGTCTTGCAATAGCAACTAGATCCTCTAAACCATTCCTTGTGAACTTTGGAAGCTTTTTCCTTTCCATGCTTGGATTGGGTGGTAGAGTTACCATTTTTCTTCTTTGATGTCCTCCTTGTGCATTGGAATTGATTGGAATATTTCTCCTGAAACATTTTGGTACCTCTCTTGCAATCTTGGCCATGTACAGGTCTTCCACACGTCCCCTCTCATTGTCCTTTGCACTTCAAGTCTCTTGGGGTTCTTCCATGTACTCCCTCCATCTAGGGGTCTTTGGCTCGAATCCTCCAATTCCCAGTTCTTAGTCATTTGATATGGAAAACTATCAAATATGGTGTATGCTATTATCATGTTATTTTGTTAATTCATTTTCAACATTTTTTATATTTTTTTGTCTATTATGGACAGTGTCTTGAAGGTGTCTTGGTTTTGTTCGGTGACAAGGTTTTTGTTCATCTTAGTAATGTCTTGGTTTATTTCATTAAAGTCTTCATTTTCTTCTTCAATGATTCATTTCAAAATTCTTTGGTGGTATTCTTGTTCTTTTAATCTCAACGATCTCTGTAGTTGTTCTTCAAGTGTTTCTTTCCCCCTTGGCATTTAGATTTTATCCTTATTAGGTCATACAAGCATTAATTACTAGGAGTACACCTACAACTGGTTTCGCATTCTTCCTCCTCCCACTTTCTTCTCTCCTCGTAGCATTGTAGTATTTGTTGCCTTTTTCATTCTTGGTCACTCTCAGCTCAAAGTTCTTACAATAAAATGTAGTGATGAGCAATCAACCTTGGTAGTTGGTTGAGTAGGTAGTCAACCTCTAGGTTGATGTGTAGTTTATCCTAGATGACCTCATGAGGGATCTCTCACCTAAGAGCCTCCATTTGTACATGATCCCTCAACATGATGCCCCATAGGTTTATGAGATACTTTGTTAGCACATATTCCCTATCTTCATTCGCTTGCACCAACTCTTCAGTTGACTAACCCATTATGACATGTCATTCTCTCATTTGGGTGATGTTTACCAGGTTCACTTTGGCATTGACACCAAATTTTTACTCTCTAAGTGGTTTAACAAATGAACATGGAGTAAACGAGAATATATGCTAATAATTATAAGCATATCATTTATAAAAGAATTACATAGAATAGAGTGCATTGCATTCATGCTTCAAGTATTTTAGCAAGTACATCACAATATCACAATGTCATGTCCCAACTAGAATGAAATGATCACATAAATAGATGGTTGATGTTGGTTGAGATACCAACCGTCAACAATGATTCCTACAACTACCCAATTGTTGGGATTAGCTCTTGATTACAACTCACGTGAATTTTTACACAAGCATTTTTATTTATTTCATATACTATTGGTTTGGTTGACTATCTTAATTATTTATAAACACACCTAACTACAAAGCACATTTCACTCATCCTTGAAAATGAAACTTTAAAAATAAAGAAGCTAAGTTAAAGGAGAAATTCTTTTTTCATCAAATGGGTTGGTGAATGACCATCAAAGGAATGAATCCTACACTAGTGTTGTAAACAATGGGGAAAGGAAATATTGATGAAATCCATCTTGTGGGGTTTTTTCATGACTGAATACCCCAGTGTAGAGAAAAAGGAAAAAATATTATGGGGCAACCCTTATTTAATGGATGGAGTTGGGTTTTTCATCAAAGAATGGGAGCAAAATCTTAACCCCTTCTAGCAAGAAATCGAGGTGGCACCAATTTGGCCAAGGCTTTACAATTTTCCACAAGAATATTTAGACAAGGAAACCCTAAAAGCAATTGGAAATAATATTGGGACCTTCATCAAGGAAAATGAGAAGATAGAAGAGGGTGACTTTGGAATCTACACTCAAATCTATGTAGAGGTGAGTGTAAGATAGTGAATCCCCTATTAGATCAAAATATTATTGGACACAAGGGTTTGGAGGCATAGGGTAGCTAGTGTTAATATGTAACTCATGCAAAACCTTTTGCCATAATTCAAAGGAATGCACAAGGAAAAAATAAAATGAGGTAGTCAAGGTGCCCCCAAGCCCCAAATCGGTAGGAAAACCATACAACTTGGTGTCAATTGAATTAAATAACTCAGAGGGAATGAGAGATTTAGAAAAATTCTTAGAGGAAATGAAAGGATGTGGTGTGCTCAAAGAGAACAATAAGCCAAAATAAATAAACCTACCATTTCCAAAATCATGAATGGATTCTAGTGGTGAAGAACCCCTAGGAGGCAGAGAAGAAAATCTGAATAGTACAAGCAAAACAATCCACCAAAGTCCAAAAGGAAACCAACTAGCATTCAAAATTGCTATCACCATTTCAAAGGGGCAATCAGTGGTGGCCAATTGGGAAGATAAAGTATCAGAGGAGGAAATTGAAGGTGACAAGGGGATGACATTGTTGACATACTAGAGGAAAGAATGTTGGATAAATCCAAATCAAAGATAAAAAAGATGAAGAATGGTGAGAGAGGGGACAAAGGAAGTGTTAGAATTATGAAAAATGACACCTTCCATGCAAGAGAGCTGCAAACAATAATATGCAATATTCCTCAATAGAAAAATATACAACAATGAAATTCCAAAGTCTCAAAAATGAGAATCTCAAGAGCAGAATGAGAGAATAAATACAAAGAGGGTTGAGTACTTATAAGAGAAAAACCATAAATGAGAATGGGATTAGATCATGACACATGTCAATGTCTCATGTAATGAGACAAAATGACCTAATAATAGCTCAAGTAATAAAAGCATAAAAGAACTCCTAATTTTAGCTTAAGTGCATGAGAATAAATTAGACTAATAATTAATTAAATATTAGTTAATGTATGATTACTCTAATTCCACCCTTAATATGAACTTAGGGAGTAGCTAAAAACCATAAAAAAGAGAATGCATGATGGGGCCTGACAAACAAGTCCTAGTGAGGTACTCGTGTAGAAACACAAGATCTCTCAAAACTGGAGAAAAGGAGAAAAACCCTATGGGAGAAAACTCCTCTCCAAAAGAGAGAAAGGTGAATTCAGGATTGAAGAAGCCTCCAAAATAATGTCCTAAAAATAATAGGAACATGAAGAACATCATGGAAGCATGTAGAAGTTGTAGAAAACTATTGAATGATGATTGTTGAAATGAAGAACCTCCTTTGAAATAGATGATGATCAGGATCAAGAAGACAATAATTTGAATGAGTTCCCCAAATGGTACTACTAGAATGAGATGGAAAAAAAATTAGGTAAAACATTTTGAAATCAAATATACAAATGGCACACAAATCTACACGAGTGACCCCAATGACTCTACTTAACATGCGTGAAAACTACACATCAAAAATATAGGTACCAATAGTTTAAAGAACACCGATCAAGTAAAAATGGAAGTTCACCTCAAGAAATAGTTACACAAGAGTGTCCATATGCTAAATGCTCCATCTCATTGAAATGCATGGGTAACCAACCATTGATGTACACTACATCCTCTTAGTACATAGGAACAAGAACTAGATACATAGCTCACTCCAATGCGAAACCAATGAAGTATTAGCACCAATAGTAGATGTTGGTGTAATAAATTAATTAATTATTACACTAGCATAAGTTAACTTAGGTCATAAATCATTTAGTCCTAGGTTGCATCATTTAATAAATGGGATAATATTCCCTTCCTAGTTTGTGGGAGAAGATTCCTTCTAGAACTTATCTCATCATTTAATGATCATCACCATAGGGTTCACATGTTATCACATGTTTGATCTAGACACTTGGAAACATCTCATGCATATTAGGGTTTACTTCTTGCCTATTTAATCAGGCATCTTGTTCATTTGTAACATATCATATCAATATCATATCAATCATATTATCAATAGAATCTTTAATCAGCATTCCATTGTTGCAACACTTCTCTTTGTGGTTGATTATCTTTCATGGCTAAAGTCCTTCATTGAAGATTCTGGAGCTTCAGGGACTGTGCATCCATCATCTCAACATGGTATCAGAGCTAGTCCATTGAAACATCAACCCTAGATCTAGGAAGTTTGGAGTGCAAGATTCAAGCAGGCTTAGGGTTTTATGTTGCAGGCTATTTGGCTCTACCTGGGAGCCAAGCTAATTTCTGGTGTAGATCAGGACCTCTCCAACCTCTCCATTACGACCAAAAGGCCTCAAAACCCATAGATCGCCTATTCATTTGCCAAAATCAAAGTAGATTCAACCAGGAGCCTGTGAGGTATTATCTAGGGTTTGCAATTTTTTGTACTATCCATACAGTTTTGCAGAAAAAAAATCTTCCCTCTCTATCCTCCATCAAGGAAATTTTTTTTTAGAAAAATCAAAAAAATTTTGGCTATTTTTTTGGGCATTTTTTATATAGTTATTGCAAAAATTAACTCTGCAGAGTTCGGCTTGCAAATATATTACATAGTCGGCATAAAAAAAAATTCGGTGGCAATAGTTGTGGTTTCTGTCGGCGTTCATATTTAAATTCTGTAGGGTTTAATATTTTCTATCGGCATTTTTTAAATTTGAATTGCAAATATTTTGCAATATTCAAATTTCATCGGTTGGCATCCACAATCCACAGACACCGACTGTTCCTCCGTTAGCTGCCGTCACCGCTGCCATCACCCATATCGGCATTCATTCCCGGCCACCAGCTCCCATCGACGGCTCCCGGTGATTGTTTCTCCTCTCGCCGACCACTAGCCTCTGTCACCGGCCAAAGCTCCCGCCGACGACTGTGGTAGAGCCCCAGTCCCATTGATCATCGAGGGCTCCGCTACCTACAAGCGGAGCAAACTCCACCGCCACTCCTCCTGCCGCCTTCGCACCGCTCCGATGCCACCCATGGGGTGGAGACTTTTTTTTGCCAGCTAGCCCCTCGATCATATAAGTGACCGGGGGCCAATTTTTTTTTTTTTCCCTAAGGTGCTTGATTCTTGTGCCTAATTAGCCAGTTGTATTCAAATTGCAGTTTTTTCCCCGAGGGCCATATCTTTGTGCCACGATATCGAAAATTTGCAAACAAGATATCAATAGAAAGAGAATTTAGAGCACTATCCAGTGGTGCCATCTATTTTACAATATTTTTCTGCTATAAATTTCTAAAGTCAACTGATGTCAACCCTCCATTCTGGACTTAGAAGCGCATATCTTCACATCAGATTGTCAGATTTCGGAGATTCCAGCGGCATTCGAGAGATATTTCAGTGCATTTTTTTCATCAGTCCAGTCACCTTCTTTGGTTTCAGCTCTAGGTATCCTTTTTTTTGGTTTTTTGATTCTTGAGACATCCTGAAGATTGAAGAAGAATTTCTTGATCTCAGAGGCATATTCTCAGTTGCATATCTATTTGGAAGTCTTCTATTCTCTGTTGAAGGTCAGTGTCTTTGTTTTTTGTGGAGAAATTTTGTTATGGGGCTTGCATATTATTCTCCTTTGGTTATGTTGCACAAGGGTAACTATCAGCAATGGTGAGATGGGATCTACCACCATCTTCATTCAATTGATTTGTTGCCACATCTATTTGGTATCGTTCCTCATCCGAGTGAAGGTGTCCATGAACTTGCTTGGAGTTGCAACAGGTACACTGTTTTGGAGATCCTTGAAATGCAAGTTGATTGCAATGTTTTGAGATCTATTGATCATTGTGATTGTCCTCACATTCTTTGGACTAAGCTTTGGGAAATATATGGAGATTCAAATACTTCACCATTCCCCGATGATCATGCTTCAAAATATCATTCTTCCGTTCAAGTACCCCATGATGCTATTGTTGTGCAGGAAGTTGATTACCTTGATCTTTCTGAAGAGGTTGACAAGGTCCCTTTCCGTGCTTCTTCTTCATCAGAGACAGTTGGTATCCCTTCACATTCAATGATTCCTTGTCCAGAATCATTGATTGAGGCTTCCACCATCATCTCTATCCATCAGGACACATTCTGTTTTTCAGACTTGGCTTCACAAGATGGCTTTGTTTTAGGTATCACTGACTTGGCTACTTCTACAGGTTTGGAGGACATTCTTGAGGGGATATCACTCCTCTATTCAGATCACACCTTGGAGAGTTTTCTTGAGTATCCACATTCCTTTGTCTCAACCTTGATTGGGAATTTAGAGACCATCTTGGAGGCACTTGGTTTCTCTTCAGATATTTCATATCTGAGACTTCTTCCTTGTTATTCCATTCAGGATTTGAGGTTTCTTCAGCATCCACCATTGGATTTTCTTTAGACTTCTTTCAGTGGTTTTGAGGACACTTCATTCACGGGGGCTATCAAGTCTACATCGCATCCATCATATTCATCCTATCTTCGTCTTTGGATATTGTTTAGCATTAGTTTTTGCATCGACCTAGTTTGTCACTCTCTTCATTGATTTGACATCTTCATCTTCAAGCAAGGAGACATTTGAGCAGAGTTCAGAGACACCATCAGCATACATCCTTCCTTCCTTTAATTCCTATTCGGAGTGGGAAGCATCTCTGCACTTGCAGTTGGTTTTGTTTCTTCCGAAAGGGAGACAAGTTGTTTGTCAGCATTGGATCTTGTTTTGTCTTCAGACACTTACTTTTCTTACAGGCGATCTCATCTTCTGGGGGGGCTATATAGTCTCTCTATTGTATCCATGTGACAAATGGTGTACTTGGGGGGTATTTGGGAGTCCTCCTTCCTTCCCATTCTCACTTTTTCATCTCCTTTTTGGAGAGGGGTTTTGTTCCTACTAGGTTTTCCCCTTTTCTCTAGTTGTGGGAGATTTTCTACATCTATCATGTACATGGGTACCTAACATGGCCTCGTAGCCAGGACCCATCATCATCTTGCATAATCATTGCATTTTCCTCCCTAAGTTGCATTTATGGGGGGGTGTTGGTGTAATAAATTAATTAATTATTACACTAGCATAAGTTAACTTAGGTCATAAATCATTTAGTCCTAGGTTGCATCATTTAATAAATGGGATAATATTCCCTTCCTAGTTTGTGGGATAGGACTCCTTCTAGAACTTATCTCATCATTTAATGATCATCACCATAGGGTTCACATGTTGTCACATGTTTGATCTAGACACTTGGCAACATCTCATGCATATTAGGGTTTACTTCTTGCCTATTTAATCAGGCATCTTGTTCATTTGTAACATATCATATCAATATCATATCAATCATATTATCAATATAATCTTTAATCAGCATTCCATTGTTGCAACACTTCTCTTTGTGGTTGATTATCTTTCATGGCTAAAGTCCTTCATTGAAGATTTCTAAGCTTCAGGGGTTGTGCATCCATCATCTCAACAGTAGAAAACCCCCATAATGATGACAAGAGAGAGCCATGATAGGTACATTGAAATTGTGTGAAACCAAGAAGTGCATGTAGGAGAAATAAGAAAATTTGAGTGTGCATAAAAGGAAATAAAAGGGTGTGCAAACTAAGGCACACACCCATAAGGAAAGAATCACTGTGATTCACTGCTGTCATGGAAGGGACACTCACTTGAAAAAGGTGTGATGGAAAAAAAAGGCTTACACTACCCCCCCCCCCCCCACCATGGAACTTTATATCATAGTGCGAGTATAATAAGGTACAACATGATGTGCAAGATCCCAAAAAAGTATACACTAGAATGACACTTTATTTCAATGTATATACAAAAGAGAATGTACTTACAAAACATGAATAAAATGCCCAAAAAAGACAAAAAGCTAGAAATACATATAGAACAGCCTAAATAAATTCATCCTATGCAAATGAAAAATTTCCAAGATCTAAAATGTCCAAGTAATTCACCAAAGTGTGAAAACACCGAAAATTGAATAAAATGTACTTGTAGAGAAATGGAAAAAATTCATGGATAAATGTGAAGAGGTTTGAGAGACCATCCCAATGCCACTAGAATCATAAAAAATGAAGAAACCAATCAAAAGTTATGATCTCATGAGTGAAAACAACACCTCTGACTTTGATAGGCTATAGAATGCATTAGAAGCAAAACCTGAATTAAAACCGACACTATTGGAAAGTGCTCAAAACTAGATTTTTGATGATATCTAGTTTTCCCAAATTTGACACCATATGCAGAAGTTATGACCAATTCATGAAAATAGGTGAAAATGGGAAAAAAACCCTTGGTTGGTGGCTAGTGGGTGGCGACCTGGTAGCCCCACTCATAGAGGTGGAAACCTAGTGGTGACTGGGTCAAACTTGAAAATGACATCATCTTGTCGAAAAACCATGTAGGTCGTCAAAAAAGCTAGCTTCACCTGAAAAATCTCCTAGTTCACCGAAAAATCTAGAAAATGATGCAGTATGCCTAAAAAATTGCATAGAATAGCATGAAACTATGTAGAGAGGGTACAAATATATGGATCCATATAGTTGTACAGATTTTTATGCCTACAAAAATGTGCAACAAAAAATCACCTAATTTTTTTCTTAGATTTTAGCAAAAAAAAATCAATCTTTAGGTTTTTGGTTGCTCCAAATGTAATGGCATGGTCTATTTTTCCCCAAAATGCACAATTTTTTTATTCAACTCCAAAATTTGCAAAAGAAGAAAAGGAAATTCTAGATTTGAAGCCTATAACCCTAGTTGAACAAAACCCTCATAAATCGAGAAGGGGTTCGTTGAATCCATGCTTTGATACCATGTTATAATTGGGAAAAAACATGAGCCATGGGATCAAACAAAAAAAAAAGACACCTTTCATGCAAGAGAGCTGCAAACAATTATATATAATATTCCTCAACAAGAAAAAGCTACAACAATGAAACTCTAGAATCTCAAAAGTGAGAATCTCAAGAGGAGAAGAGAGAAGAAATACAAAGAAGGTTGATTGCTTATAAGAGAAAAACCCTAAATGAGAAAGGGATTAGATCATGAAAAGTGTCAACATCTCATGCAATGAGACAAAATGACCTAATAGTAGCTCAACTAATAAAAGCATTAAAGCACTCGTAAGTTTAGCTTAAGTGCATGCGAATAAATTAGACTAATAATTAATTATTAGCTAATGTATAATTACTCTAACAAGAAGAAAATCATTCAAAGAAAAATTGGAAATTGTTGGGAATGCAAAGGGATAAAGAAACCTGAGATCAAGGAAGGGAGGACCCCTTCTTGAGGATCCATGATTCTCCTATCATGGAGTATTTGGGGCCTTAATTCCCCTAACAAAAGGTGTCTACTCAAATGCCAAATAAATTTGAGAAAATTATACATTATTATGATTGAAGAAACAAGATTTTCAAGGGAGAAATCAAGGAAACTAATGATCAAATGAAAGAAATGGAATGAATCATTCTCACTTGCAAGTGGAGCCTCAAGAGGATTGGCGATCTTATGGTATCCTCTTAAGATAACGGTTGGGATCATCAAGGATGGCAAGAAATGCCAACTAAATAAAGTAAAATAATTACCACAGAGTGTTAATTTTTTTATTGATCAAAATTTATGGACCAAATGGGGTTGTTCAGAGAGCAGAACATGGGACCAATTATCTTTGATTTTCTAGGAGTTGCAAAATTAGGTCTTCATTCTAGGTGGTGACTTCAACGCCATAATGATAAATGAAGAAAAGAAGGGGGGATACCCAAAACTGACTGATCCATGATAGAATTTATAAATCTCATTTAGAAAAATACTATGATTGACATGAAGAAATGAAATGGTATCTTCACATGGTCAAATAGGAGACAAGACCACATGTTTATGGTTGAAAGGTTGGACATGTTTTTATTGGAGGTAACTAGACCACAACACACTTGGTTGGGAAAGAAAAAATTATGGCTTTGTGTAGTCAACCCACTTCCTGATTCATTTCAACCTCATGTTGAACTATAAGCCTAGCGTATGTCCCTTCAAGTTTAAAAAATATGGTTAAGGGACAAGGATATTGTCACCAAAATCAAAAAATGGTGGCAACAAGTTCCCAAAGATAAGGGGTCAAAATTGTTTGCAGTCTTTATAAAGATTGCATATTTGAAGAGGATGTTGAAGGAATAGAATATAAACCAATTCAAAAGCATCTTAAGTGAAAGGAAAACCTAGAAAATGAGTTGGAAGAGATAAATGAGATAGTAATTAGAGACTGTATGTATTAGAGCACATACATAAAAGAAATCTAATTGAAGATAAGGTGCACAAAAGTATTATAGTGGGAGGAAATATTATGGTGCAAGAAATCAAGAGAATGTTGTATAAAGGAAGGGGACAAGGACACCAAATATATCCACAACATCACAAAGGTCAAGTTGATATTGAATAGAATCACCTATATCAAGGATGAAGTAGGCACCAAATTCAAAACATGGGATGATATAGGTAAAGAATTAGCTAGATCTTTGAAGGGTTGTTGAATGTAAGCATCATGATTGATCTTGCATGCCAATAATTTTTCCAAAATAAGATTCTGTGTACATCATCAAAGAAAAAAACCTAGAAATTTATGGCCCATTGGTGGAAGAATAAGGTAGGTGATCATGCAACTTGTAGGGGAAAAAGTACCAGGTCATGACAACTTTCATGTGTGATTTTTTCAAATTTTTTGACACATTATAGGTAGTGACATTTTTGGTGAAGTGGAGGAATCAAGAAAGAAGGCTGCAATGCTAAAATACTAAAACAATACATTCATTGCGCTCATCCCTAAGAAGAAAGTGGTGGAGAAAATGAAGGACTTTAGACCAATCTCACTATGTAATGTAGTGTATAAGATAGTAGCAAAAACCATTGCAAATAGGATGAAGAAATTATTCCCTGACATAATTTGGGAAGAACATAGTGGCTTCATGCTAGGGAGATCAATCATAGAAGGCATTATTATCACCCACAAAGCCATTCATCGCATAAGAAAATAAAATAGAAAGGATGATTCTCAAGTTGGAAATCCTTAAGGCTTATGATCAGGTAGATAGAAAATTTCTCCTTAAAGTGTTATAAAAATTAGGTCTTCTACAAAGAGCGGTGTAAATGGGTACAAAGTTGCATCAACTCCCCTAGATTCTTAGTATTAGTGAATGGGTGTCCTCATGGCTTCTTCCCATCAACCAAGGGGTTGAGATAGGATGAACCACTATCACCTTTCTTGTTTCTCATAATGGTAGAAGTATTGGGTCACCTCATCCATGAGCCAAGGGAAATAAAATATTGGAGTGGCTTAAGAATAATGCCAAATATGACTACAAGAACCCATTAGTAATTCACAGATGACACATTTCTCTTTGGTGTGGCCTTGAGGAAGGAAGCAAAAACCATCAAGAATACCCTGGATACCTATTGTAAGGCATCAACCCAACAAGTCAACTAGCACAAGCCCAAAAATTTCTTCTTCAACAACACCTTATGGAAGCAACAAGAGATTGCCAACATATTGGGGCTCAAAAATGGTAAATTACCAGGGAAGTATCTAGGGGTTCCTCTCTTTGGTGGCTCTAGAAAGGTTGGAATCTTGGAATTCCTACTATAGAATGATATGGGAAGGCTAGAATCATGGAAAGGAAAGTGGTTATATTTAGTGGAAAGGAATATAATGCTCAAGTTAGTGGTCTCGACCCTTCCCATTTATACAATGTCAACCCTAAAGATGCCTATAAAAATATATTATGCATTAATGAAGAAGTTGAGGAAATTCTTCTAGAAGAGATCAAAAGACTACATAATTCTCCTTGGTGGCATAGGAAAAAATATGTAAACTAAAAGCCATGGGTAGAGTTGGCCTCTAAAATTGGGTTGTATTCAATATCGCATTGGGGGCCAAAATGGTATGGAACATGTACACCAATCCCAAGGAAAAATGGGCCGATATTCTCCAAAAAAAGTACTTGGATTGTGAATACCTAGAACACATTCTAACCATGATGAACCACCTAAGGGTTCACCTTTTTGGAACTTCTTGTTGGAGTGTAGGAAGCTAATAATCGAATTCTCTTGGGATATTGGGGATGAAAGGAAGGATAAATTTTGGGAGGACCCATGGGATGGGGCATGTTCCATAAGTACCTAGAATGACTTAGATGAAATCAAGAACCTCATAAAAGTTTTATGAGGCTCAAAATCATGGGATTATCTAGAGTCATGCCTAGAAGAAGGGAGGAAAAAATGGAAATGGTGATCCCTAGATGATATATATTCCCCTAATGACCAAATTGCTAGTCTCAAGGAGGAATTGAATAAGCAAAGGATGTTATTTTCAAAGAAGAGGGACTCAATCAAATGGTGCACAACCAAATTTGGCTCCAAAAGGAAAAAATAGGCTATGAGCTAGTTGCTTGGATGGAGAGAGAAGAGAATTAGCCATCTCACCTATGTTGGAATAGATGTTGTCTATCAAAAGTGGGTTCCTTTACATGGGTGGCTATTCAGAAAAGAATTCTCACTAGGGATTGACTAAGAAAATTGGGGGTGGTCAGTCTAAGTAGATGCATTTTATGTAAAGGTGAAGAAGAATTTGCAAACCATTATTTTTTAGAATTCCAATTTTCTAGGGAATGTTGGCTTCATGTAATGAAGATATTAATTTGGTACAATCCCCTACTAGTGGATGTCATCGATCTTTTTATAGCATTGACCATTCTAAAAAGAAACTCCTTCTCAAGTCTTTGGCTAGTGAATCCATTTATAGTCATATGGGAAATGTTAAAGGAAAGAAACATGTGAATCTTCCAAGACAAATGCATGGATCTCGACCCATTCATGACCAAGATATAAGTATCCATTATAGAGGTATTCAACAACGTAATAAGGAATTAATCAATATCCAAGAAGTCATTCTCATTTTGGGATACATTAATGTTAAAATAATGGGACAATATTAAAGTGCCCCCTATTCATGGGGTGAACTAGGCTAAACCGGCCTAAGAATACATGGTCTGGTTGCCACCAAAAGAAGGCTGGGTAAAACTAAAATTTGACAATGCGTCAAGGGGAAACCTATGGATTTCTGGCATAAGATGCATCTTCATAAATAATATGGGAAAAGTTTTGAAATAAATGTGTATCCCATTGATATTAGTGACAAATAATAAAGCATAATTTCCCCCCTCTAGCATGGTCTGAATGAAGGATCAAGGATGGGGATAAAAAAGCTAGAAGTAGAGGGTGACTCATTGCTCATAATCAATGCACTTTGTAGAGGGAAAATGGTTAATTGAAAATTGAATAAAGTGTTGATTGCATGTTGTAGGTTGCTTGAAGGTTTGAATTTTTTTTAATAATGAACATCTATAGGGAGGGAAATTGTGAGGCGAATTCCCTAACCAACACGGTTGTTGATGAAGATGGCAGAATAGGGTTGGTGACCTAGAAAATCATTAATCAAACATGATGAGCCTAACATGTGATATGTGGTGAACTAGACACCTAGTCTTAAGAATGATTATGGGAGGACCAAAGTCCATATGCAAATAATTTATGCTAGGTTGTAGTTGAAATGAAAGTGGCAAGCCATGGTGTAAGTGCCTTGCTACATGGAATTAAAGTACAAGGGGCTTACATGAATTGCACTCTCCATTTGATCCTCCCATATGAAAAAGAACATGAAGTGTTGAAGAAGATTGAGGGAAGTAATGGTAGAAATATTCAATCCATGCTAAAAGATTTGAATCAAGGACATTGGTTATTTATTTCAATTTCAGGGGTATGCAATGGGCATTGAAAAAAAATGTGGTGTGCTCCGAGCATGCAAAGTATGGATATGCTAGTGAGTTTAAAATTCCCATGTTCAAGTTGCATTCTTAGGCAACACCATAGACCTACAACTGAAGTTGGTCTTCAAAGAGTGGAGTAGCCTCATCCTAAGGGAAATGAAGTGGGTTATCGGGGAAGATTTTCTAAATAATGATTATCAGTTTGAGTGAACATTGCCATTGCTTTCTATTTTGTTGCTTCCCTCTTAGACCTAGGTGAAGAAAAATAAATGGTGAGGTAGCTCATGATGGATTTGTTTAAAAATAAATATTTGGGAGGGCTAGAAGAAGTTGTTTATGTCTCTCACTATGGTGTGGGAATCCCTCGACCAAGAGATATCTTGCAGGTGGTGGAGGAAGCTATAGGTACCACAATGTTAATGCAATATAGGGATAAAGCAAAGAGGTGTGAATTATTGAAAAGGATTACCAACTTGGAGGTAGTCTTCAACCTTGATTGAATCCACAAGTTTAGATACTAGGGGCCAAAGAATGGTGCATAGAAATATCTATGTAAATGCTTATAAAATTGTAGATGCATATAACATAGTATAACTCATTTCCATGATTTATATACTCTCTATAATTTCTTAGCCTACTAATGTATCCATAATGGAATATATTATAGCCTTTCTCCCTCTAGGATGCATATATTCCTTGGATTTTGTATACATGGGATTTTTTTCCCAGAAGATGTAAAACTTTTTTAATATAATATATGGAATAGCCCCTAGGATACAATTTACTAAGAAAAAAAAGTGTGGTGGGAAGGAATTGACACTATTCAAGTTGTAAAAATTTGAGTAGAATAAAAGGAGCACTCACAAGTAGTTCCTTCTGTGTTCCTATATTTTCCAAATACTATGTAGATTCAACATAGTGTCTCAAGGATGATGTTACAATATTGAGGGCCCTTATCTTGATCATTCCTCTCTTTTATTAGAAAAATTAAATGATTCTCGATAGTCTAAAACAAATATTCTCACTTAGGCTAGACCATGGATATAACTTCAAATTCAAACAAGGGAGCATAACATTTATTTTCACACTTATAATTATATACCAAAGGTATTTTCAAGGTGCAATATGTAGTTTATGTAAAAGGATTTTCAAAATACCAAGGCAACACTATGGTTCTAGTTGTGTTGGTGATGAGTTGAGGGAAATAATTACTATAATAAATTTTGGGGTTGTTGAGCCAATATCTCACTAAGACTTGTGAGCATCTCAGCATGGGTTATCATGGGGAGCCACACTAGGTGCTTGCAAAGGTCACCAAATTATTGTGAGAGGAGAAAATAAATTAGAACATAAAATCTAGGTATACTAGCATGCAAATTGTCAATTATTCAAATCTATAATCTTTAAAATAGCTAGGGAAATGTTACAATGGGGCATTGATACCAACACTAGATTTAAAACATTAGAAGAAAAATAAAGAAACAAATATAGGTGAGAAAATAACACTAAATATTATTATGTCACCTTTCTAGATATGGTACCATTCATAATATTGTTTGGAGAGTAATTATGTTCCTTATTCATTCATTATCAAGTGTTGCATTCATAATTAAAAAATCTTACCTTGTTCAATTTGGCCTTGTGTTGGCCTTGCCTTTCTTTTTTACCAAAATATAAGGTCCATAATAAATCAATAGTTGTTATTAAAAAAGGGAGTCTAAGTACATAATTATGTGTGCGTGTGTATGGCATATAATATATGCTTGCCATGATAGGAACATCAACGAATATCACTATTGTGTGTATGGATATAGGTAAGTCAATCATCATGATTTGAAAACATACAAATTAATCTACCTTTATAAATCAAAATGTATCTAATCCCATTATTATGGAACAAAATTTGTTTCTAATAAAACCAAGATAATAAGTGATATTAGGCCATTCCATTGATTTTTAAGCACAAAATTGCTCCAAACCTAAATAAATTTATATTGTAGGAATAGTGTGATGCACCTAATTTTGATAAAATAACAAGGCCACATGAGTACAAATATGATAAAATTTGGAATAAATTCAATATATATTCTTACCATGACTATTTTAAGAATATCTAGGATACCCTTGGAAAATGAAACCTTGTACATTCTCTTCATATCATGAACACATAAATTTTAATTAGAATATAAATTATTTTGATATTATAGTTCTTCATGGAAACATGATAAGAGTTCTCTTGATTAAAATAACTATCAAGAAACTAATGTAATAGAAACTCAAACCTCATTCTCAAACTCACAACACATATATGAAACTCAAAAATAAACACAAGAAATTAACTCAAGTCTGCTGGAAATGTCTCATACTCCTCATTCCACATCTCTTGAATTGTTACAATAACAAGGTATCAATTAAGTACAATTGAAAATACATCCATTTGTAGCCATATGGGCTGATTAATTCCATTACAAATCATATACAAAACTGATATGAAACAACAAGACAAAATATAAAAGTTTTTCTTTCAACAAATCTTCTTTCACAAGTTTTTTCTCCTACAACATGCAAATCCTCAACTAAAACCTCTCCTAAAACTCAACCATGGATTTTCCAATCCATTTGCTAATGCAAATACCTTTTCAAACCTGCAAAAACATGTCCAAAATTTCCTCTAGAGGAAAGCTTTTCCCCCTAACCCATCTCTCAACAATTGTCTTCCAATTCTTCTTTATTGCTTTCATAATTCTCTAGATTCTCCACTACTGGCTCAGAGAATTAATTAAAATTAAATTTTATGCTCTCCACTGTTAGTGTAATTAATTAATTATTACACTAGTATAAGTTAACTTAGGTCATGCATCATTTATTCCTAGGTTAGATTTTAATAAATCATTTAATAAATGGGGTAATGTCCCCTTCCATGTTTGTAGGGATAAGATTCCTTCTAGAAGATGAGTTGTCCTTCTAGAACTTATCTCAACATTTAATAATTTCCTAGATAGGGTTCACATGTTGCCACATGTTGTTAGATCATAACACTTGGCAACATCTCATGCATCTTAGGTTTTCTCTTTTGCCTATATATTCAGGAATTTTGTTTATTTGTAATATATCATCATATCATATCATATCAATATAGAATCTTTATTCAGCATTGTTGCAACACTTTCTTTTGTGGTTGATTATCTTTCATGGAAAAGGTCCTTTATTGAAGATTCCAGAGCTTCAGGGACTGTGCATCCACAATCTCAACATCCACAACTAGGCACACCATCTCTTGCAACTATAAAATTAGACCTCAAAAAGATAATTAAAACTCATTTAAAATCCACTTACAACAACCCCTCAAAAATAGGCTTTTTCAGGTTTCTTTCCTCCCCTCTTTGACTCTCAAAAAAAGGAAGAATACAAAAATCAGCTTGGGCATCCACTTCTCCAATCCCTACTTTTTAGGGGTCAATATTTTCTACTTTAAATCACCACTCTTCATTTCTCAATGCCTCTTCTTGAAATTTGAACAATTAAATTTAATTTTTTTAAAATTTTCTTTTTGCTTTCCACCCCACAAGTCAATTTGTCAAAGTTGCACAACAAATTATTTAACATTAATTTATTTGTAGATAAATAATTTGATACCATCAATATGTAATCCAAGCCAAAAATTAATCCACTTCAAAAATCCAAAATTTCATAATTCAAAAATTCAACCTTTTTGTTGACACAAGATTGCAAGTCACACCATGAATTCTCCTACATCAAAAACCATATTATTGTACCTAATATAATAGACAACAATAATGGAATCAAGGCTCTATTCTCCTAAAATATTGCTAATATAATGATTTGAGAGTAGTAATGGTAAATATGGTGGAGTGCAACACCTTATTGAGATATTATAGAAATTGTTCATGATATCACAATGCATGTGAATTTAAATGCAAATAGATGTGTATTTCGAGCACTAATTTTATTACATTGAGCAACGCAATTATATAGGTAATCACTCCTTAAAAATAGTGAAATAACATGTGAATCTAGTATCGATATTCTTCATATTGGAACATATGTAGTGATTGATAATGTGCATGTTATTATTACTAAAACACTAGGAGTAGTGCAATGCTTAAATATGTATAGTTTTTTGGATATTTAAATAAGTTGATTTTCTCTTCTTATGAAGGACATTTGATGGAGCCATATTAAATCTTGCATAATTGTTGCATCGTGAATATATTTCAATTAAAATTTTCCCGTGCTATGATGTAATTGGAATTATTTTATATTAACTATATTGTAATACATAACTATTGTGTATAGAATTTATTGGGATAATTTTTTCCTTCTAAGATAGTATGGTCTAAGGTATCTCATTTATGATTGGTGATATTTTAATGCTTAGATAAGTATACAAATTGTGGAAAATTGGGACCATTGTATAAATAGGTAATTTAAGAACCTTGTTCATGGTAATTTTCCATCTTATCATGTTGATCTAATTCATTGGATTAAAATCACATTTTTATGTGTAAGAACAATCCTATATATCTATTTTTTTTTGTTTTTTGGAAATAATGAAACTAATGTCACAACTAAAATCAATAGTTACTCTACATTTTCAATTTTATAACACAAAACATATTCTTTCATTGTTGTTCATAAAAGACAAATTGAAACTAAATTTTCAACAAGCTACAAGTACAAGTAATAGCATAATTATGTGTCTTGTATATGGAGTACCTCAATCTGATGTAGGATGATGATTATTTTAGGTTTGTATCATAAAAATTCAATGATGTTGTTGTTGCTACAGGTTATGAAAGACCTCAATCTTCTCTAGATACATCGCCATAGTGTCCAATTTTGAGCTAGGTTGAAGCCACTTGATCTTACATCACTCCAAGCCATTCCAAAATCTTTAAAAACTTTCACCACAACATAAGAAATGAAGGAAAGGAAACAATTTTTTTTTAGTTTGCACAGTTCTATAAATCTGAGCACTAGCAACAGGGGTGTCTAAGTGAAAGTATACTAAACTCATCCAAAATGCATATAAATAACCCTTAACCTATCTAAAATGAATTATCAACCTTGGGCATATTGCAAAAATTAAGGGTATGATGAACACCAATGTTATTGAAAAAATATTGATGAGTTGAAGCATCTTCTTTAGAAGCATCAAATCAATGAGTCTTCAACTTCAAAAGGTTCATCTTCTTCTTATTCATCAAAGTTCGATAGAAATAAGGGGAAATAACTTGTAGTTGTAGATTCTGATTTAAAGAGGTGGATACTTGATTCAGGAGCCTCACATCACATGGCTTCATCTGATTATGCTATCTTCATTTGAATCTTCTTCATCACCACACCTCTTGATGGTGAAAAACACATATATGTGTGTTTGTGGGAAGGGATCCATTGGCATGGATGATGGAGCATTCAATGATGTTCTTTGTGTGCCTTCATTTTCAACCAATATCCTTTCTATCTATTAGATCTTACATGGTGGAGCATGAAAGAGTGTTGAGTTCACACCAAATTCAGTCATAATTCAATATTTTCATAGTAGAGATATAGTTGTAGTTGGGGAGGTTGATAACCAATCTAGAGTATACACCTTCTCACATTTTCCTCCTATTGATTCAACAGATGTTCACAATGAGGCATCTAGTGTGGAAAATTTTGAGGAGATTTAGTATAGTCATTTGAATATTGGTATTGTTTCATCCACTAAGGATCTAGTGACATGTACTGATATTTAACCTCCTTCATCTACTATTTTACTTGAGGATGCTTGTGCTACCACATTTTTGGCTCCTTGTGACTTAGTGCAGTTGGCCATTCATCATCTTCCAGAGATGGCTACTTGGGATGAGTACTTGATAGACATTGCTGGTTTGTTTTGTGAGTCCCACATTTCAGATTTGGGAGACACCATTGATTACATTCATCTTCTCTTTGATGGAGATGATCCTTTTCAATTGTTGTGAGGGAACACTCTGACCCTCTTGTTCATTCTCTACATGATCATTCTTTGTATTTTGAATGTGAGTGTCAATTATTTTAGACAACATTCATAAGAGGCTTCTTTATCTTCAGAGGATGTATCCTCATCTTTGGATTGTGTTCTATAATCGTTTCTAGGATATTTTGGATTGTCATCTTTTGTAGTGTGGCTTAGAATGCCTTTTTGGAGTGTGACATCTTTCAACATCAACATGGAGACACTTGAGAATCCTTAAGAGACATCACATATCATTTATCTTCCCCCATCTTCCTTTCAGGAATGGGAAGAAATTCTGCATACCATCTTGGTTTTTTTTCTTCCTAAGGGGAGAAACATTGTTCAATGAGATTGGATCATCTTCAACATTTAATGTCAAGCTTCTACCATTGTAGGAGACTAACCATTGAGGGAGGCTGCATGGCCTCTCTTCTTCTTCTCTCTTATGAGGGGGTATTTTTCCTCACATGGGATTTTGTCCCTCTCATGCATAATTAAGAGCATTTTTTTTTCTATCTCTCTTTTGGGGAGGAATTTTGTCCCAATGAGTTTTCTCCTTTTCTCCATTTGTGAGAGATTTCATTTTCATATGTACATGGGTACCTAACATGGCCTCATAGTCATGATCCATATTTTTGTCATTTACATGATAATCAACTACTCCCTAAGTTTCACTTAAGGGGGGGTGTTGATGTAAATAGGTTTTTTACCTATCTAGTCATTATTAGGTGTTATTTACATGTTAAGTTTACACAGGTCCTAGAAGGTGTTAGTTGTCATTAGATCTTATCTTATCTTTTGAATTTTTAACACATGTGTCCTAGGTAGTTATGATAAGTTGTCTCATGTCATAGGATTAAGACACTTGTCATAATCCTATTTAATCCTGTCTCACCTTGGCTATATAACCGGGTGGTTTTTATACATTATTTATTAAATTCTATTGGATTTAATTCTAGTACAATATTGAACATTGCATATTGATCTCTCTTATTCTTTCATAAATTTCCTAGATATTGGGTGGCTATAATCTTCAACAGAATCTTGCATGGTGTAGAGTTATTCTATACCAACTCTTATAGCCCTATGATGCGAGTTGTATCCATTAGTCTATCACCACTTTTTGTATGCTTTCCATGATAACCATAATTTTGTAGTGACATATGAGGAGAAAAATATGAGACATTTTCATAGCTTAGGATGCAAAAAAATGCTCAACCTCTTTTAGAAGAGAATCTATTGAGATATTCTTAACGCCACCATTTTTGTAATTCAAAAGTCATAATTAAAGAGTAAATATAACATTTCCCTCAAACACATACTCATCAATCAATGCCTCACCATTTTGTAGTTTGAAAGATATTGCATGATTTTTCACATCTTCATTCAAATTGAATTATTCACAATCAATAAGTGGAACTCTTTCCATCTTCACTTCATCTATATTTTACTACTACATGCAATCATTAGAAACCAATGAAATATTTTCTCCTAACAAATAATATTTTCCTTCAACTTGCAATTATTTTATTTTCATGGTGAGTTTCTCCATGGTTTGTTCCATCTCACTTTTATGCATCCCTATTTGTTTTTCTTCCTTGAACTTATCATGTGATTTTTGTTCTATTGTACCCTTTATTGTTTTAGGTTCATTAAAAAATATTTAACTTCTAAGTTTTTTCCCATTTCTAGTTATATACTCTCTATCATTGAAAAAAGTTACCATGAAATTCTTAAAATTATTTCATAAATTATATTATGGATTCTTCAAATGTCTTTATATTTTTGTATTAATTTTAATTTTTACTCTACAGGTTGAAAAGATCTTAGCTCTAATGCCACTATAATAATCCAAATATTAGTTTTATAAGCAATATCAAGTCTAAAAATGGTGTAAAACACATTTCACAAATATTATATGAAAACTACACAATTATTTCCTATAAATAAACATTATCAATGCACTAAAAGTAATTGAAACTTCTACAACTTCTATAAATCATATGAAAATTTTCATCATACAAGAATAGGCTTCTATAATAACTAAAACAAATACAACAATAGTAAAATGAAAACTATAATTTATATCACCGAAAACCACACTCAAACAAAGCAATGGAATCTAGCTAATCAATACCCAAATTACATAAATTGTACCAATCATCTCGTACAATTTTTTATTCATTTAAATATTATATTACTATAGAAAGAGGGACTATTATAACAATCCAATATATCAACAATTAAAATAAATACAATATGGAGAAAACAAAGCATGAAACTCATAGCCCAATCAATCACACATATTGCTAATGGACACACTAAAACTCTCCAACATTTACCATATAAAAAATAATATCCTCAACTCCTATAAATGATCTTGTATAGAGAAATATTAGTAAAAACAACAACCCCCACAAAAAATATATTCTAAACTAATATTAATCTTCTACACAAAATCAAGTGGTTTCTATAGTGCAAATATCAACATTGCATTGCCAATATATCACCCAAATAGCACATAAGTATGCTACAACAAAATAAATGATCCAATGTGCTAGAGACAACAAAAAGCCTCACGCACAAAAAAAATACTCCTATTAAAAATAAATCTAGAAATTAAACTACAAATATCACACCTACACACAAACACTACACTAAATCTAGTTGATTTCCATAATCCAATGAAGCTCTATTGCACTCCCTGAGTGAGAATTCCCTCCATAATAAAAGGGGGCTTTCCATCTGAATCTCACAACTCATGAGTTTCCTTCCACAATATTTAATCTCCTATGGGTTTTTGTTCACATAAGATGATTGCAAAACAAGAAGTTCATACAATGAAAAAAATGAGAAGTTAAACTAGCAAAAGATCTCGAAACGTAATTTTTTTGCAAATAAATATAGAACAAAATTCACACCCCTCTCTTGGAAAAATAAATAAAATAATATTATTTTCATCAATTTCCCTCCAAATATACTCACAATTATGACCACTTCAATATTCTTGACCAAAACTAAACAATAACTCCCCACACGCAAGTTGTTAGAAAAAATGTCAAAAAATCTACTAATAATTGATTGCCACCTAAACCTGTAGGTTACACACCTCTTCTAAGAAATTTCACACCCCTCCTTGGGAAAATAATCCTAAATAATAATATTAAATTAATTAGTTGATCCCTTTTATCAAAAATAAGAAATAATATTTGATTTGGTTCCAAATAATCAATTTTAAATATGATTATTTCCCAATTTCCATACCTTAGCCTAAGAAAAATATTTGGAATGGGATAATATCTCTTCCATAATAAATTAATAAAAAGGGGATGTGAAAACAAGTATATTTTAGATAATAGTTATCTTATTTGAGAATAAGTTTAATGTATTCATTATTTTATTTTAATAAACTAGAGAGCATTTGAGACACTTAACACTGCTATATTGCAATCTAGAGAATAGTCACATCTAACTCATTAAATTATATAAATAAACTCTTTGTTAGCTTCCAAACTTAACTCCAAAACCACACAACTAGAACATACCATGCAAAGGAATTCAGACTGAAAATAGGGTTACTGACTTAGGAAAATATGTAGTTTTTACCTTAGACAACTTCTCTCAACAACACAAGTAAAATCAGAAACATAATTGACTTTCATCTAACTTCTTGAAACCTAAAGAAACCAATCAACAATGTGCAACTATCTTAACCATGTTCATACTTATCCCATGTCTCCATCTGTGTCAAACCATCACTCTATCTCTAATCATTTCTCAACCTCATCCACTTCTATACAAAAACTCTATACAAACATGACCTCAAGTTGACATCAATGACAACACATATTGCCAACAATCTCGCCTTTTTTCATTTATGGCAACACAAATTTATCTACAAGCCTTCTCTCCTCCTTTCTTTACTCCCAACAGATAAGGCAATCATTAGCACACTCTCCTCCTTTGACATCAAGGACAAAGGGAAAAATATCTTCTACTTATGGCAACCCAAAACCTATATGAACTCCCTCTTACTATATGATTTCTACAAAAATACACTCTCCTGATATGGAGATGGCCAAAAATTGGTGCTAATGTCTTCAACAAAAACACAAAGATACTAGAATCCTCCACAAAACTTTATAGAGACAAAATTATCTTCTCTACACTTTTGTGACTCCCTTAGAGGGTAGGATGTTCTTGTAAATTACCTTAAGGTGTGTAAGAGTTGCAACCCATTTTTATTTTACTAAGGTAATAATATGATTTTGAAATTCAAACTACATCTATAAATCCTTAGCCTCATCCACACTACTTGGAGCCTTCATCTTTTGATTAACCTTTTCTACTTCAACTACCAACCCAGATAAAGATGCAAGCCTCACATTAACTATTTCTCTTAACAAGATGAACTATTTCTTTATATGCTCTCTTTGGTCCATAAGCAATGACAACTACACATGAATATTTTCTAATTGTTCCCTTATTGATCCATCCTTTTCCTTTGAAAAATCATATATCTCAATCATTTGAGTAATCTATGACTCAATGGAGTCAATATAATCTTTGATGTTCTTAGTGAAATTTGGCCATTTCAAGAAAAATAGATATAAAGAGGTGACTTCATCAATACATTCCTTAAATATCATCAAATTCTCTTACAATTTTTTGTGTGCATTGGCACACTGGTCATATGCATAAGCCATTATTTTATCATTTATCTTCCTCAAGGCCTCTTGTTCTACCTTTTGCTCAATGTGAGAGGAATTCTCTTTGAAATAACCCATTAAAAGTTTCAACTTTTATTCTAGAGGCAAGGGGGAATCAATGTTTAGCTTAGGTAAACCCTCCTGAATGATCTTTACTACATCATCAATTAATCCAGTCTTCTTCAAATGTTCCTGGATAATTTCCTTCCTTGCAAAAGTATGTAGAATATCACCAAGCTATAACTTATGAAGGGGAGAAATATTTGACAAGTCAACTTGTCCCTCATAAGTAGGAATTTGCAGAAGCTGGGGTGTCACCATAGGTTGAAACTATCTTCTCCTTTGCATCATCAATTTTCTAAGGATTAACCTCTTCCTTCCCCTTTTCTTTTTCCATCTCCATATCAGATACTTCTTTATATTTATGCACATTGGAGACATCTTCTTCTTGTTTTTGTTCAAAGGGTCATTGTACTTTTTTTGACTAGATATGTTTTTCTCATTTGTATTTTTTGGAGGAGGCATATTATCAATTTCTTGTTCTATCAGAGGCACTGGTACATTCATCTCAACATTAGTGTCATGATTTTTTAGAAGCTTATATGAATCAACATAAACTTCACTTTACAATTCATCAATGATTTTATTTGTAGCATCTTCAGTTTCACTTTGAAACTTCCTTTTGATGTCTTCATCTATACTCTCAGAAGATCTATTCTTCTCTTGGTTTAGATCTCCTTAGGTTGTCTCTAGACTATCTTCTCTTTTTCTTCTTGGGAAATAGGGATCATAGTCTTGTCAATTGCTTTCAGTTCCAATTCTTCATTAGCCTTAATGGCATCTTCTCTTCTTTATCTTAAAGCCTTAACTACCAAAGCTTTGTCAACAATGTCACTGAAGGGAATGTTTTGCTTCAACAATATTCAATGATTTTTTTTTCAATTGTATTCTTGTCTTCTAAAGGAACATCTAGATGCAACTCCATTGTATCATTCAATAAACCATATTTAACAATTCCATTAAATATCGCACCAAAATCTAGAGGGTCATGTATGATCAGAGGAGTCTTTTCAATGTTCTCCTCAACAATATTCTTTCCTTTCTTTTTCTGCTAGGAGATTTCTTCTTCTTCTCCTTATATTTTTATCTTCTCTCTTCTCTTCAATATAAAATATTTCTTTTCTTCTTCATCA